>JAADVW010000599.1:0-21069 GCA_023335875.1 Elongisporangium prolatum | reverse complement strand
GCACCACGATGTCGGGTCGGGCGGTTTACTTTCCTGCCCAATCGTAAATTTCAGGCGGACGCGTTTGGTACTGACGGGAGCTTGGGCACCAGCGCATGGAAGGCAAGTATCTGGATGCGGGCGGCGCAGCCAGCGGCGGCGGAGGCGGGGGCAGCCCCGCGCCGCTGGTTGTGCACATGGACAGCAGCGAGCTGCAGCACGCGGTGGCGGCCGCGGGCGGGCTCTCGAGCAGCAGCAGTAGCCAGCATCACCACGTTGGCGTGGTCGGCGTCTCCGTGGGCGTCGGCTCTGCTGCTGGCAGTGGCGCCAGCAACAACAACGGCGACATTGACTCACTGCTGACCACCGATCCCGATATGGGCGGCGACAAGTCTCGCCGCCTGCTCGAGCCTTACGAGCGCCATCGAGCGCACGACTTACGTGCAGAGTGTTACCGCCGCGGCATCCGGCCTATCAAGAAGGGCCCGAACGCCAATGACAACAAGAACGGCTACATCGTGCTGCTACGCAAGTACGACGGCCACGGCGGTCACAGCGGCGGTCACGCGCAGCAGCTCACGCCACCTCGCAACGACGACGACGACGACGACGACCCGGCCAACGGCAGCGTGGGCGACGCCGGCGAGACCAGCGGCGACGACCAGCAATTGCTGCTGCCTGCCCATAGTAGTAATAGTAACACAAGTAGTAGTAGTAACAATAGCAGCAACGCCGGCAGCGGCAGCAGCAGCATCAAGAAACGCAAGATCGCGGTGCCGGCCTCGGCCGCCAGCCTCATGGGGCTCACGCCCGACGTGGTCGCGAGCTTCTACGAGCCCAACGCTGGCGGTGGCCCCAATCCGCTAGTGCTGCCCATGCAGTACGGCCTCGTCAAGCCCACGCAAGTGCCCAATCCAACAACGGACCTCGAGATCCTCAGCGGCATCGCCAACAGCTACACGCAGAACACGACGCCTGTGGCTGGCGATGGCCAGCTCTGCGGTGGCTGCCGCTCCGTGGTGACGGACCAACTCATGGAGTCCATCCGTCTGGGCAAGAACAAGATGCAACTGCAGGAAACCAGCAAGCGCCTGGACCAGCGTGACCGCGACACGCTCCATCTCAAGCACGTTCTGGGCATCATGGCCGATCTGCGCAAGGTCTACCGCGAGGCGCAGGCCGACGGCATCAACCAGGACCTGCTGAGCGAGGTGAAAGACGATCTCGCGTTCTTCCAGACGCTCAAGGAACAGACCAAGGAACGCATGCGCTCGGCTATCCAGGAAGCCGCCAATTCCAAGACCAACGGCACCGTCTGAACGGCCCAAGGCTTGGCACTATGATCATTGAGGGAAGCCTGGTTGCAACACATCAGCTCCGAACGCCGCCGACGTCGATTCTCTCGTCAGTCGCTGGAAGAAGAGCCAGGAGCTGCAGACAGCACACACACGCACGAATTGAGAGCGTATTTCGCGCTCTGGGGGAGTATGGAACAGGAAGTTGAGATGAATGATGAAGAGGAGGGAATTCAAGCAGCCAGGCTGCTTGCCACTCGCCTCGTGGAAGGAAGAAAACGCGCGCGCAAATCCACGAGCAACGAACGTTATGGTTGATCGTTCTCACCGCGCAAAACACGAAAGCCCAGGCGCTGGGAAGGAGAGGAAGACAGAAGAGAAGGCTCGCAAGGTCCATTTTTGTTGATTGCTGTATTGGAACACGAAGCCCAAGTTTGGACTTGCGTCCATGCATTTTTCCATTTACTACGTCTTGCGTTGTTTTCGTTCGTGTGGCTGATTCTGACCAACGCATGCAAGCAGGTGTGACCAAGTGAGATGCATTCGTGCTTGAGCGTACGACGATCTGCATCTGAGACCTAAAGAGTCCGGACACTTTAGCTTCCAGTCGCTCTTCATTCGCAAACTTGTTCGCAAACTCGCCAATGACAATCAACATTCAAACGGATCGCGGCACGCCAAAGTACGACCCCGTGTGGTCTCCAGTCTGCAAGGACTCGCTCATCGTTGTCGAGGAAGACTTTGTGCCGACCGAGAACGCTCGCGGATGCTCCATTCCGATGCTCGTGCTGCTCGCGCTTCCTCGTATGGCCACGAATATGGCTTGGGCAGCGCAATGGGCGGCATTGGGGCCTTATTTGGGCACGATGCTTCCTCGCTACGCTGTACAGCTGACCCAAGTGATCGGTCCATTGTCCGGGATCCTCGTAGCACCTACGATTGGTGCAATGAGTGATCGAAGCACGAATTCCTGGGGTCGTCGTCGCCCGTACTTGCTGTATGGAGCCATTACAAGCTCGATCTGCTGGACCATGATGGGCTACACGCCCCAACTGGGCGAACTGCTGGGAGATCATGGCGATAACCGCTTCTGGACGGCGTTATTCACGGTCTTGTTCTACACGTGGATGGATGTGACCGTCAACGTGGTGCAGACCCCAGCTTTCTTGATCGTTGCGGACTTTGCCGGCGACCGACAGACATTGGGAGCCGGGATCGGCCAAGCGAGCTCCACGCTCGGCTCCATCATGGTCGCTGGGTACATTTACCTCTTCGGTGCCGCGCATTTGACGTTGCGGTGGTTCCTGGGCATGCTCTCAGTCACAATGCTCCTCACTGTTGGCGCCGTGTGCCTGTTCGCCAAGGAAACCCCACGCATGAAGAACCCTGAAGACAAAGAATCGACCTGCACTCGCGTCGCTGCGGCATTCGCTACCATCCTGCATGGTTTACGCACACTTCCTCGTGTCTTGATCGTCTACAGCGTCATCTTCTTTGCTGTTCAGTTCGGCTACACAGCCTACAATGGGAACAAGGGTCAATTCTTTGGCATTGAAGTGTACGGCGGCAATGCAACAGATGCTGATACCTGCGGCAGTCTCTGTTCTATGGAGCAAGAGCGATACAATCAAGGCGTGCAGAAGGCTGGTGGACTAACCGATCTGCTCTTCAACATCACAGGATATCTGTACTCGTGGGTGCTGCACATCTTGGTGGAGCGTATTGGTGCGCAATGGGTCGTCACGGTGGCCATCATCCCGCAGGCGCTGTTGATGGTGATGGCGTTCACCAAGAACGTCACAATCGATGTCATCATTGTGGTTGCAACGTCCGTGTCCCAAGCGACAATCTTCGCACTCATCGTCCCCATTATCATCCACGTGTATGGCGACAATTCGGACGTTGGCATGTACGTTGGGGCGCTGAACTCAGCCAACTGCTTGGGCCAGTTGCTCAATTTCTTGGTTGGCGTCGCACTCGTTCAGACTTCGCTCGGATACGCGCTCCCCGTTTTCGTCGGCGGGGCCTTTTCGTTTCTAGGAGTTCTCGTGAGCGTGGCCTTGTTCCGCATCAACATGCGTTCATTGTAAATCAGGCGAGTCTTAGCAACAACTAACGAGGATTTCCAATACAACAGCTCTACTCATGGCAATCACGTTCAGTAGCTACCAATGTTAGTCGACCACTTACACCTTTTCTCGTGCAGATGATCTTCGCATTCTATCTTGATTCGACCATAAACCAGAGTCTTGGCTGAGCACGATATCCAAACGAAGCGTAAACCCTGGCAAGACAATTCCTTCCGTCATGATCACGCTAATCAGTTCTTCCAGCATGATACGGGACGCCGATTTGGTTCGATCGCACGGCGAGTCTTCTGATCCAGTGCATCAAACTGAGAGCTCTCCACTCGGCCCGAATTTTCAAGAGTTTCACGGGACTGAACTGATGCAGTCGTAATCTTGTTCGTTCTCTAGTGTGAGAGTGATCTTTGTAAAAGCACAAGCTTGACTTTATCGCGAATCAGCTGTGTCAGCGAGTCTTTATTCTCCTTCGCAGGCAAGAACACGAGGTCTTTACTCTCTCTGTAATATATCATACATTAGATTCGTCTTCTCTTGCGCTTTTACTCACTCAATACTCTTATCGCTTGCTGGAGGTTGAAACGGAGCTCTTGGTACGCACCAAAGACGCTCTCTTGGTCGAGGTTGTCGACTGGTACACATGCGGCAAGAGACTGAAGATGTTCCATCCGTCCAGCACGCACGTCAATCCGCTGGTGCCAGCCTCAGCACGAATCACTCGCAGTCCAACGAGAATCTTGCAGCAGGCGTCATACAGCTCCAGTAGTTCGTTCTCCAGCTGCTCTTCCTTGGTCATCTCAGGCCAACTGCTGTCGTCCACACTCCTGGCAGTGCTTCTGGCAGTTCCACCCTGATACTCGGATCGGCCACCGCGACGCGAAGTTTCGGGTGTGAGTGCCGGGTTTGCAAATGGGAAGGAAGATGCTACATCGGAGGCATGTAAAGTCTCGTCCATCAAGGACGAACGGGCGGAAGCGAGGGAAAACATTCGAGTTACTCCGCTTCCGCCGGCTCCTCGAGACGCAGCGGTCTGGACGTAGCACGTTGCTGCGAACTCGGCTCGAAATGAATCGCCTCCAAGCTTCCACTCGTTTGCGAGGGCCCCAGATGAGGTCAATAAATGCTTAAAATATTGGAATCTTGTCGGCGAAAGCGCACTGGCAAGCCAAGAATGGTCAAGCAACAGTTCTGCGAGGGATGGAAACGACCAAGTCGAGCTGATTTCATGTGAAGCATCAAGCGCTTGAGCTACGAGTTTCACCCAATGAAGCGCAGTTCCAGGTTTGAATTCCCTTGTCTCCCGCTTCTTTCGACTGAATTCCGCTTGGCTATCGTTTGCAAACGCCATACTAACTTGTCCCTCGTCGAATCCCATCGCTCGACGGCGCAGCACTCTCTCCTGCTCCATTTGCAGCGCATCTCGCTGCGTGAGATATTCGGCGTACTCGCGATCTTCCTCTTCTTGGATTTCAGCGTGCTCCATTTGTTGCGCCCACTGCTTCAATATTTGCGCCCAAGCGCGTCGGTTCATGCGCACGTCGCATTGGCTTCGACATGCCCAGTGAGAACCAAACACAAAGCGTTTGTTCGTGAGCATTTCCTCCAGCGAGTGGCTTGACAGCCAGCGGAACGATAGCCGTTGCAGCAAGTGGTCGAATTGCATCGAGGATGGCAGGATCAGACTCTGCATCACTTGATACAGGTCCATTTCGCCTGAGAACAGAATCACGAGGCGAATGATCACACTCCCGCCTGCCGAGGAGCTTGGTCCAGACCGGAGTTGCAGCTTCGTGGGTACAGTGAGGAACCACTTGTGGAAGAACGGCAGCATTTCCAGTTGATCGCGAAAGAATTCGTCAATGAACCACGTCAATCGTTGCACAAGAGTCTGGATATCATTGTCTACATGTGGATACATAGCGTGTTTCAGCCTGTGCCAGCGCAGTTTGATCACAGACAGAGCTACTCACCTCGAATGCCTTGGCGACACGTGAAATCAAAGTAAACGAAGCACTCGGCGCCACGCTCCAGGTATTTGAGCTCGTGTAACGTCGACGCAGCTGAGACGCACGACACGTTAGCTCGATACGAAGCAGACGGTCAGTTTACGACGACACTCACAGTCAGCATCGCTGTTGTATGTGAGATGCACAGTGGCCTGGGTCGTGAAGTTGGGACCGACATCCAACTTGAGCACGTAGTCGCCTTGGTCAGCTTCTTCGTTCGCGACGAGGCAGCTGGCGCGCAAGAGACCCGAGTGAGAGGCCAATCGGATCCAATTGAACGCCCACGAGACATCGCGTTTCCATCGGCGGATTATCGAGAAGACGGAGAGTCGAGTCTGCAGGAAGAACTGACGCCATCTCTACAGCAGTGACCAGAGGAGCATAAGGCGTGCGATCCACATACTGCAGAGATTAAAGTGAGTCTACCGTTAGCTTGGCTGGCATCCACGATGAAAGCACGAGGCTGAGAAACCCAGGCTTGCAGATGCGCGGTTCCTCTTCCAGAATCGGATTCGTGAGCTCCACAGCAGACTGCTGGTGATAGCCGAACAGTCTTAACGCGCATTTGTGCTGCCGAATGGATCGCAGACAGCGAAAGAGATACCTCTGCCGTTGCAAAGCCATGTAGAGCTCCTGGTACGTGGTCGAGCGGCTGCTCTCGTGCAGCATGAATAGCGTCTGCTTGAGGTCGACACTCATTTCTTGGCCGCTATACTCACCAAACAATCGATTGAGCGATCGCAGATGCTCGAGCTCTGGCCATTCCAAAGAGATACCGAGCAGCTTGAGATCATCTGCCAGTGGATGGGTTTCCTCCAGATCCTCTCGATAATGCACGAAGCCGTCGAACGTGAGCTGCTGGCGTCTGTCCAATTCATAGAGATCGCACATGTACATACGCCACATTTCATGGCTGTTCACGAACGCAAGACGCCGTGTGTACGCATGCGAATCGCTATTTCGACTCTCTAGCGCTGTCACGTACTCCAGGAACTCCTCGTAGCTCCAAACGCCGTCTTCATCTGCGTCAAAGAGCTTCCACACTGCCTCGCACTTGACAAGACCCAGCGCCGAGATCTTCCATTGCGAGCGTACCTCATCCACGGCGTCAAATTCCGAGAACCGCATGCAGTTGAGTTTGCTCACCAGCGCTGGATCCAATCGTGTCTTCTTGAGCCAGAAGAGGCGGTCGTGCACCGTGTTCTCGCGCGGATACTCCGGCGGCGGGGGCACGAGCATGTAGGCGTCATCGTAGCCGTTCGCGACAGCGCCCAGTTCCCTCAGCGAGTTGGCAGCTACTCGCAACTTGGACTTGATAGACCGCTGCTGCTCGTCCAGCGCCAGACGTGTGGCTCTCTGTCCGCGGGCGCGCTCCAGCGCAGCGTCTTCATCGGCCATCGAGCGCGACGCTTGGGCTGGTCATGGCCCGTGACAAGCAAAATGGGCAGTTCATGAGCTTGGAGTCCAGAATGGAGACGTTTGATTGGCTAAAATAGCAGCCTCCCATTGGGGATCTGAGTGCCACATAAGCGATGAGCCAGATGAAGAAGACCGCGCTGTTCCAGGCGCTGGCCTGGATCGACGCCATGAAGCACGACGCCAACGTGGACACCGAGAACGTGGACGTCGGCATTCAGTGCCTCTCGTACGTGTTGGCTTTCTCTGTGGCTGTGGAGAGGAGAATGGAAATCTAGAGATGACGAGCGCTCACGTGTGATACTCGTTGTGGGTTTGCAGTGAGGCCTTGCGTGTGGATCTGCAAAGCGTGGAGCAGCAGCGTGCATATGGAGTGAGTGGATCCACGCCCTTTGAGGAGATCTATGAGGCTGGACTCAAGGCACTCGGCCTAGAACTGTCTGTACGTATTGCTTCTGATGGGGAACGCTCATGCGCTGGACCTTCCCCAGGCGGAACAATGCAATGGATGGCTGACAATCGATTCGCATGTGCAGGCGGACAGCGCTGATCCGTCGGTGGACCAGGACCCTGTGGTGATGAAGAGTGCGTTGCTGCTGCTTTGATGAGTTCCATGTAGACGCGAGAAGAGCTCACTTTGGTTCATGTAGACCCGGATCTGTGGCGCAAGTGGGTGGCCAAGCTTGAAGACAAGGGCTTTTTCAAGGACGCGGCCGTGGGCTCAGAGGAACACAAGACACGCACGCTTAAGGCGCTGGCCAAGTTCAAGGAGAAGTTTGGCGATGTCAAGCCTGCTGCAGTACGTCCGCCATGCTCGGCTCTGGATCTGCAATGCTGCCAGTCTAATGGTTCTTCTGTATTCTGTAGCCTGCAGTATCCAAGCAGGAGCGCGAAGCCAAAGCCGAAGAGGTCAAGGGCAAAGGTGCGCATTGCCTTGCTGGCTGCGAGTGATCTGGTTCTTAGCGTTTCCATATCTAGGCAACGCTGCGTTGAACAGCGGCGACCACAAGAAGGCAGCCGAGTTCTACCGCGAGGCGCTCAAGCTGTCGTCCGACGGCCCGAGCTCGCACATTTACCACTCGAACCTGGCGGCGGCGCTGACGTATCTGGGCAAGTACGACGAGGTGATCGATCACTGTGAACAGTCGATCGCGCTCAAGCCGTCGTATGTCAAGGCGTACTCGCGCATGGGCAGCGCGCATTTGCACCTGAAGGACTACGATGCCGCAGTGGACGCGTTCCGTCACGGTTTGGAGATCGACAGCTTTAACGCTGCGTGCCGAGACGGTCTGGCAGAAGCCGAACGCAAACTAAGCCAGCGCCAGTCAGTCGCCAACGCCAGTAACGCGGGCCCGGGTGCTGGTGCCGCTGCTGGCGGTATGCCCGATCTGAGTGGCCTGGCCAGCATGCTAGGCGGAGGTGGCGGCGGTCTCGCCGATCTCATGAGCAACCCAGCAATGCAACAGATGGCCTCCAGCATGATGCAGAACCCAGCGATGATGCAAATGTACGTGGACCTCTGTTTGGCTGGTGTCAGAGCCTGCTCCAGTGCTGATCTTTGTTGGATCCAGGGCCCAGAACATGATGAGCAACCCTGACATGATGCGAAACATGATGGGCGGACTCGGTGGCGCTGGTGCCGGTGCCGGTGCTGGTGCAGGCGGAGCTCCTTCCGGAGGCATGCCTGACATGAGCCGTCTCATGAACAGTCCCGAGCTCGCTGCTGCGCGAAGCGACCCGGACCTCCAGGACTTTTTCCGCGACGTGGACTCGGAAGGCCCGTCGGCCGCCATGCGCCACATGTCCAACCCCAAGGTCTCCCAGTTGGTGCAGAGCATGATGAGCGGTATGCAATAAGAAGCATTGGACTTGAAAATGCAGCGACTCGATGCAGTTGGTAGTCTAGTCTATCGCAGGACTGCACCAATGAACCAGAGTAATGCACTGTTCTCTCTCAAATGAATCTGTATGTGCTGATTAATGTGGGTGGTTAAACTATCAAAGGCCAGCCTAGTTCTTGACGAACTTGGTGGCGTCCTCCAGGAAGGACAGATACTCGCGCTGCTCCTTCAGGTCGGCGTACTGCGTGATGAACTGGGCCAGATTGTCGTCCACCTTGCGGTCGGCCAGGTACTCGTACAGCTTCTCCTGCACGTCGAGCTCCAGGTCGATAAAGTTGGGACCGAAGTAGCGGCTCTCATCGTCCTTGGCGGCGGCAAAGTCCTTGAGGAAGCGCACGCGCTCAATGGTCACATTGCTGCTGGCCACACACTCGAACTGCAGGCCCTGGTTGTCGCGAGTCACGTCGGCCACAAAGCGAATGCCCGGCAGCTCGTCTTCCTCCTCTTCTTCGCTCTCTTCCTCGTCGTACTCGGCCTCGTCGTTCTCTTCCTCATCGCCGTCGTACTCGTCCTCGAGCTCGATCACGTCCTGCGCGTCAAACTTGACGCGGACCGAGTCGCCAGCCACAGAGCCTTCCAGCACGACCTCCATGTTGCCGGGCGTTTCCTTAAGCGTAAACACCTTGTCCATGAGCGCGTGCAGCTCCTCAAGCTCCTCGCCCTCGAAGCAGTTGCCCTTCTCTTCCGCGATCTCGCGCTGCAGCAACGACGCCAGCGACGACTTCTCGCGTATCTGTAGCTGCGACACACAGGCCACAGGAACGACCTGGCGCGCAGCCAGAACCAGAGGCAGGGCGCGCTTGGCAGCGGTCAGCGAGGCGGAACGGGCGACGCGGGCGAGCATTCTCAATCAATCGTGAGGTCGGGGAATGCGAACTTAAGATACGCAAGTGCTGGAGGACCATGGGAAACGATGCTGTCGATTCATTGGCTGAAAAGAGCAGACGCAAATAGCCAATCAGACGAGCGAAGGCATGCGCACTTGAAGCTTCTGGAATCTTAGGTAACACCACATAAAATATTACAGATTGTAGAAAAACCTCAATGATGTTTATGCTTAACCATCTGAGGTTATTTTCCCTCTTTGGGTCGCATACACTACTGGAGAGAGCAAGTGGATTACGTATGTTACTTAGTGCATGTGGTTGGGCTCAATGGATGGCAAGGAAGACACAAAGAGACACGTCTCTCTTGATTGGGGCAGCGGAATCTGCTGCCAAACGCTCGTGGAGTCTCCTCTGGAACGAATGCGCCGCGCGACCTGAAGCTCAGTGGTCGAGCTCTTGAGGCGGCGATGGCGTTCGGTCGCCTTATCAATGCTCCTTCTCCAGCGTGCGGTTTGACTCAGAGCTTGAGAGAAGGAACGAGAGTTCAAGAGCTCTCGTGGGCTCCTCCGCTTCTCCTCTTGGGCTCAGAGTCTCAGTCGCAGGAGACAGGAAGGCGATCGAGGACAAGAGCAAAACAACGCGCTTCCATGTGAAAAAAGGCTGAAGACTGTTCCCACGAGAGAAGTGGACGCCAGGTCTAGATCATGGAAGACACAGCCTACACGTTTCAATCCACATGCGTTGAGCCAAGATGAGAGAACGATCAAAAGGCGAAGCTGAGCCATCCATATTGCCTCATTGCATTGATAAAGACCCTTAGCCAGCATTAACGGGAGCGATCTCGTACAAGTAGACGTTCTCAAAGCAGCCATTTTGGTCTTGTTCGTAATTTAGATGCGCCAGGAAGCTGTGTTTGTCGACCACCTTGGCTGTCATGCCCCACCGAAGCAGCAAAGGCGCGATGGTCCTGTTAATGCTGGTCCCATCCATACAATTCCTTAGTAAGGATACCAAACAGAGATGTCGAATGGGAGATCCGCAATACCTTCGTAGCTGGTACGTGACGTAGAATCGGCAGTTTGGGTTCCGATGGAAAAGCACTGCGACTGTCACAAGCACCTTCTCAAAGTCTATGGACAGCCAACACGTGAGTTTAGATCAATGACGAGCTCATGGGCTTACCCTCCGACTGGTAGAAGCAGTCGGCCGCGATGATGACATCGACAGCCTGGGCGATTTCCAGAGGCAACGAGCATCGACCCCAGTCCAGCGACACGAAGCGAGTGCAATGACCAACACCATTGAGATCGATATTGGCTTGCACGCTTTGCTTGATGCCGGCCACATCCGATCGATCCGTGAGATAGACCTTCAGCACTAGAATCAGTCACTTTCAATTCCAAACCAGTAGCAGAAGCCAACGCACCAACTTTGGACGCGCACACAGCGCTATGAGGATCCCTGGCAATGCTGTGCCGCATCCCAACTCCATCACTACCTTGTCTTCAAACAGCAGTGTCTTCTGCGCCACGAAATGCGCCAGCACCATGGCTGACGGCCACATGAAGAGCGCGTAATGGCCCGACGGTGGCTGGACTTGCAACTCGCGCGCCTCAATTTGCTGAATACGCTCTACCAGCTTCACAACCACATACACTTCTTCTCTGGTCTCCTGGCGTCTGCGTTTGGCTCTGCGCTCATGCTGCTGCTGCTGGGGCAGCGGAATGCGGACGCTTCGGTGGTGGTTCATAAATTTATTCTTATATTCAGCAAAATCAATATAAGAAGATGCATGTCATTCATTCAGCCAATCGAAGGGCTACAGACGTCATGAAGGTCGTGGCACTCGTGAGCGGAGGCAAGGACAGCTGCTACGCCATGATGGAGTGCGTGCGCTACGGCCACGAAGTCGTGTGTCTGGCGCACTTGCACCCGGCGCTGGATCTGACGCCCGAACAGAGCGAGATCGACTCGTTCATGTACCAGTCGGTCGGCCACAACGTCGTCAAGCTCATAGCTGAGAGCATGGAGCTGCCGCTGGTGACCGAGACGATCACGGGCAAGGCGCTCAAGACCGACATTGACTACCATGTCACAGCCGAAGGCGATGAGGTGGAGGACCTCTTTCGCTTGCTGGAGAAAGTCAAGGTGCGTTTGGCTGGCTGTCAGCATCTGGAGTTGTTGGGCTGCAGCTGATGGCGTCATGTTTGGATAGTTGGAGCATCCAGACGTGCAAGGCGCTTGCTCAGGCGCCATTTTCTCATCCTACCAGCGGAATCGCGTGGAACATGTGTACGTGAGAAGCTGCCATGGCGGATGATGAAAGCGCCACTGAACTGATCTGCTTGTATCAATTGCGCCTTGTGCAGCTGCTCGCGCCTTGGATTGACGTCCGTGGGCTATCTCTGGCGTCGAGAGCAAGTGGATTTGCTGCAGGATATGGTGGATGCCGGTATGGAGTCCATCATCGTCAAGGTCGCGTCCATTGGTCTGAACCCTCGTCGCCACTTGGGTAAGACTATCGGCATGCTGCAGAACGATTTCCTGCGTCTGGTGAGTGAGGCATTCGGCTGCGACCTCCAAGCGAGAACGCTCATTGCTCTTGTCTATCTGTATTACAGAAAGAGAGATTCCAGATGAACGTCTGTGGCGAAGGCGGCGAGTACGAGACCTTCACGCTCGACTGCCCGCTCTTCAAGAAACGCATCGTCATGTAAGAGGCCAGACCGTTCACACGAGCTTTTCTGGTCGCTAACCCTGTCGCTTGCGTACCAAACAGAGACTCTTCCCGCGTGGTGCTCCACTCGGACGATGCATTTGCTCCGGTGGCGTTTCTGGTCATCGAAGCCTGCCATCTTGAAGACAAGGAGTTGCAAGTCGCTTCGTCATCCTGGCCGCCACTGCCTCTAAACATTGATCTGCCTGTCCCAGTACAGGTCGGTACCGTCAGCGACTCTGCTGCTAGCTCAGTCGCTGCAGCGTTATCGCACGAAAGCCGCTCGTTGGTGCCTGTGCGAAGCCAGTTCCGAGACCAATGGCATCTCAGTGGCATCATGAGCTCCAAGAGCAGCATTCAATCGCTTTGTGAGGAAATGCAAGAGCTAGTCGACCGACTGAACGCAGCTCTGAAGCAAGACGACATGACTCTTGAAGACGTCTGCTTCGTGCACTTGTACGTTCGAGACATGAGCGCCTTTGCTGCCATCAACGCCGAGTACTGCCGTGCCTTTGGCCACCCAATGCCGCCTTCGCGCAGTTGCGTGGAGATCGCGACTCTGCCCGCACGAGTCCTCTTGGACTGCTATGCGATTCGCAATAGCGGCGAGCGCAAGCTTCTGCAGCAGCGCGTGATGCGCGACGTGCTACACGTACAGAGTATATCGGCCTGGGCTCCCAACTGCATCGGACCCTACAGCCAGGCGAACATCCTGCACCGATCGCTGATCCTGTTGGCCGGCCAGATCTCGCTCTTCCCGCAGACGATGGAGATGATAGGGCATGATCACACAGCGCAGGCCAGACAGTGCTTGATCAACGCTGACCGCATTCTCGAGGCCCTGGAGTCCAACCTTCGGCACGTGTGTTCCACAGTCGTGTACACCACGAAGGGCTCAAGCGAGAGCCACGCAGCGCTTGGTGACGTCTGTCGAGCTCACTTGATCGACAACGCTGGCCTCCACGATGAGTTTGAGCACGCGTACGACAGCGACGAGAGCGACGAGGATCTTGACAAGGATGCAGAACTCGTGGCGCTCGTCAAGAACGTGCCCATTCTGATGGTGCAGGTGTCACACTTGCCCCGCAATGCGCTGGTGGAAGTGGAGCTCCAGGCCATTCCACATAGACTGTTCAAGTCTCTACAGCCCGGCACATCAACGCAGTGTACTGAAGTGGACCAAGTGACAGTCCTGAGCCAGAGAACTGTGATTCCTCGATCGCTCTGCCTCATCACGACTTCAGCTTCGAGCAGTTGCGACGTCCAGCTTCCTGTTGAGCAGACTTTAACCCAGCTCATGTGCACTCAACAGCTGCAGAGTATGGCTAAAGCGCTCTCCAGTGCTTTGCTGCCGTGGGACCGCGTACTTCACATCCGAGTATTCTACAAGGCTACTGCCTTCGCAAGTGAACACGACATCGCCTTAGGTAATGCCATTCGTGCACTCTGGATCCCTATCGCCATGAACTGATGGCGTGTATTTTCTATTGCCAATAGCGCTTCGCGAGGGCCTCAACACATCGTTCCGAACGAAATCCGAGCTGTCTATGCCCGCATTGACCTTCGTGCCCGCTGAGTCCATTCAAGACAACGCGCTCATGGCACTTCAAGTCACTGCGCAGGATCTGGATAAGCTCGAGACAGAGCTGTGGCTACGCAAACAGATCTAAGACTGCATAGATCAGGCTTGCAATCCAGTCGCTTCTGTAGTAGTTGTCAGCTATTCTGCTTGGTAGTTTGTATCTGTTCCCTACCTTAACGCCGACGCTTTCTCGGCTCGCCGCCACCTCCGGCTGCTCCGCTGCTTTTGGTATCCCGGTCTCGGCGCTTCCGTGAGTCGCGATCGCGAGAACGAGATCGACCACGCTCTCTCTCTCGGCCTCCTCCGCGTTCTCGTGGACGTTCACGGTCTCGACCAGCTCGGTCGCCACCCCGGTCTCTATCGCGGCTGCGGTCACGCTTCTGGTCCCGTCCTTGGTCTCGCTCGCGTTCCCTTGGTTTGTCTTTGTCCTTGTCTGCATCGCGGTCTCTCGGGCGGTTTCTCGCGTTGTCGCCGCGGGGTCGAGATCTCGAACGCGAACGACCGCGTGCACCAGACGCGCTCTGGTCACGCGAGCGACCGGCGGAGCTTTGGTCCTTGTTGTCTTCATCGCGAGCTCCTCCGCGTCGGCCTCGGTCTTCCACGTCTCGCGATGATCTGCTGGCGCTGCGACCTCCTCGTCCTCCTCGACCTCCTCGGTCACGATCACGATCTCCGGCGCCAGCATTGCCACCGCCCATCCAGCCACCACCGCGACCGCCGCCATCCCAGCCACCGGGAGGACCGCCACCTCCAGGCCAGAATGGAGGCGGACCGCCCATGCCAGGATGCCAGCCACCTGGTCCGCCCATGAATCCTGGGGGAGGAGGGCCACCCATGCCTGGAGCCATGCCCCATTCCGAGGGAGGTCGACCGTTGCCCGGTGCTCCAGCGTCGGCACCAGCTCCGGGAAAGCCGCGCGGGGGGAAACCAGCGTGGGGCGGAATCATGCCAGCGCCACCAGCCTTCTCGAGCGAGGCTGCTTGTTGCGTAGCATTCGACACTGTCTGTCGCGCAGCTTGCTCTCTGGATTTCTCCAGCGCGAGATCACGACGAAGACGCAGTTGCTTGTGCGCATATTCCTGAACACACAGAGTCGCAGTCAGCGTTTCCTGCTGGGAAATACAGCAGCACAGCATTCCTACCCGCCACGAGTGCTCATCAAAGCCATAGTTGAAGTAATCCGAGATATCGACACCAGGCTTCCGCCAAGGCTTGTCTTCCAGCATGTCAATGTCCACGTCAAACGCCGTCCGGCGACCTCCAAACGCTGCCAGGTCATCGATTCCTTCGCCATCGCTCTGCGATCAAGCCACAGCGTGAACTCAACCGTTGGCTTGGACTCAGTGCTCTCAGAACGCACCTCCTTCTGCTGCAAGTGCGAAGATCCGGCTGGTGTATGCTGCGATCCGGTCGGGAAGCTGCTGCGAACGTAACGATTGCCTGTACCAGTCTGAGAATCCTCAATCCTCATAGAGAGCTATGGTACCTCGTACCTCCAGTGAAGCGCAGCGTCGGCTTGGCGCCCTTGGAGTCATTGGTCAGGACGATGGCAATCTCCTCTTCGTCTTCATCGTCCTCGTCCTCGTCGTCGTTCTTCCCGCCTTCGGCCTGAACACACCAGCGTATCAGTCAATGCAAGGTGAGCTGGCTGATACCATCATAGTCACACGCACCGAAGACACGGCTATGGCACCGGACGATTCGTCTTCGTTAGCTGCCGATTTGAGCTGGATCGTGACGCCGCCGTAGAGCTCTTCGTCCTCATCGTCGTCCTCTGGCTGCTGATTCGCGTCAGTAGCAGCATCTCCAGTAGCAGCTTTGTCTCCATTGACAGCATCGGACGCAGGCTTCGTGCCTGTACCAGCAAAAGCGTCGAGCGTGAGTCCATAGATCGCACTGATGACGGCGTCGCGAGATGCGTGCCTAGCTCCCATTCCTCGCCCACAGGAACGTCCGAGGACTCCTTGCCACGCAGCACATCCTCTCCAAAGTCTTCTTCCTGCACACAGCGCCGCACCAGCCAGACAGCAGTCAGTGTCCACAGCCACAGCAAAGCCCATCGCACCCAGTCGCACCTCCATGACTCCGGACCCCCCAGAGTTGTTTCCCTCACTCAAGTGACCATTAAGTTCATCTACTAAGTTCGCAATATTGCGTTTGACCCGGGCCGGGTTTGGAGAAGAAAACCCGTACGCAGCCGCCGACAGGTGTGCGTGATTGGTTGGGCGCGGCTTCACTTGGAGTTTGTATACTGACGCCTTCGCGGCCAATAGTTTTCCATTGCGCTCTGCGTAGCTTTCGGGGGCCGGCCTGGTTACCAGTTCTTATCTCGTTCAAATTTGCCGGTAAGGAAGCGTTTGCTGTATGGAGCAACGGCAATGGCAATGGGGCAGGCGCCTGGACGGCAGCAGCAGCAGCAGCAGGCACAGGAGACGCATAGACGAACGTCTCGGCCTCACTCGGGCATGAACAGGAACGACATACCACCAGCGTATGACGAGCGATGCACGCCACTACAGATCCTGTCGTCACAGGATACAGCATCCTTGCTGCTTGCTTGCTCGTCCAGCCAGATGCGATTCGCCTGCCTGCCTGTCTCTGCCCTTGTGTGCCGATGCGTTGGCGCTTTGCTACGTGATGCTGATGTTGCTGTCTGTGTCTTGTGTAGGAGAAAACTAGTCTTGAAAGATGCCGCACTCCTTCGGTTACCGTGCGCGTACGCGTGACATGTTCGCTCGCCCGTTCCGTCACGCCGGCATGGTCAACATGTCGACCTACCTGCGTACCTTCAAGGTCGGTGACTACGTCGACATCAAGGCCAACGGTGCCATCCACAAGGGCATGCCCCACAAGTTCTACCACGGCCGCACCGGTCGCGTGTACAACGTCACCAAGCGCGCTGTCGGCGTGCGCGTGAACAAGATTGTGGGCAACCGCATTATCCACAAGCACATCAACGTGCGCATTGAACACGTGCACCAGTCCAAGTGCCGTCAGGGCTTCCTCACGCGCGTCAAGGAGAACGAGCTGAAGAAGAAGGCCGCCCGTGAGACCGGTGTCCGCGCCTCGATCAAGCGTGTGCCTGCGCAGCCCAAGGCCGCCTACACGCTCAAGACCAAGGGCGCTGCTCCCATCACCATGGCCCCCCAGCCGTTCGTCGACCTGATGTAAATGCTCTTGTGGTCCAGTTTTCTCAACAACTGTGCGCGTGGTCTGCTTTAGGTACGAGCTCTTGGGTCTGGTGACAGACTGCTGAGCTCGGGCTGCAGTCACGATGATCAGGAACATTTGTAATCGAATGAGGTGGCAAATAAATCGAAAAGAACGAGTCGTATCCAACTGCTCTTGGTCTCATTCCCCTTGCTCACGTCCTGCTCTAGTGGTCCAGTGGAACGGCTTAGGACTTGGTTTCTAACTCGAATGACAGGAAGCTTACGAATGGATCGTCCTGACGTTGTGAGCTTTTAACAAACATCCTTGACGTCAATACACCATCGCCCGAAGGGTGAGATGCACAAGTAGCCAAGACCGATCTAAGGTTGCTGGCCAACTGGTTGTCTTTGATTGAATTTTAGTCTTCAATACAGAAGCATTCAACTCAGCGTATTGAAAGATATCACTAATATTCATCACATTTTTATACGAAACAGCTCAGACGACATTCAACTTGAATTGGTTCTCGTCGGTCTTTTGTTTATCCTGTGAGATCATTCCTGCTACCAAATTCACAAGTTTCAGACCCGTGAGATAATCAGCTCTCACCAGAGTGATGGTCTGGTGGCGGCTAATCACCAAAATCGTGAAAGTCCTAGTAATCAGCTACCTTCAGCTGCTTACGCCTATCGATTTTCCCCACTGCTACTGGACGCCAGTGATGTGGCGCATTGTCGTGACTGTCAATCTCTCAGTCGCATTCTTTGTCATTGATCGATTTGATTTCCTGAGCACAGACGGAAGATCCTGTGGTGCAAAGTACCAGACTCTTTGAATTTCGCTTTGTATCGTGGAGAATGAAGAGATATAAAGTGCCGACATCGTCTGATTATGTTGAACAATATGACGTCGCAAAGCCAAATCAGAGTTCCACTTGCCTATAACTCATTATACGCAAATTCGTGTCTGAAAAAGAGATCGCAATCGCAGTCGATCTGGGATTTTCACTTGTTTGTTTGTACCAGGTTCTACGCTATTCGAGATCGATTCAGTCTCCACTCTCTAGGATGAGTTTGTGTGCGCTAGCTATTGCAATCTTAATTTGTCGATTTGAGTTTTTAATAAAGTACAAGCCAGAATTCAATGCGATTGCTTAATGTGAACCAGAAGTGATGCCATGCACACATGAAAACTATCTAATAAAAATCTATTGAACTCTTATACACATTAAAACGAATATGTACAACACGAAAGTGGAACTAATGACTACCACCAATTTAACAACGGCATGGATGGGTGAGACTTGTCAAGGTTACCCGTCCCGAATACGGAATGCGAACGATGCCAATCGCTTAGCTAACGCAGAGAACGTAGACCCTTGAGACTCGTCATAAAAACTAACTTGGACAACTTCGCAACTATACTATAAAGCTGAGTGTCGGTTGCGTTTCAGTTTATAGTGTGGTTCTTTTTACGTCAATATTGGCAATTAACTCTCCATGTTAATAATCATCATCTTCATCGTTTGGATCTGGATTTACTGTTCGACCGCTTCGAACTCTCGAGGTACAACAATATCGATCATCTTCATTTGGGGTCTGCAACAACAGATACGACAGACTGATGTACCAACACAGAGGCACTGGCTCTGGTTTTCGTGTACTCGGAAACGCTAATGTGCCTGGTGCTAGTGAATACTTTTAAGAGCTTCGACACTTCATCAAATCAAATGAGAATGCAGAAATTGCTGAGAAAAATTGTGTGCCAGTGCGTTCCAAGAACTCTCTGTGCGCCACATTCAAGAGAATCTATTGACCTATTCAAGACACTACGGGAATGCAACTTTTGGATCATGACAGCGTTCATGGGCTCATCAGATGGCTACAAGTATGAGCCCAATTTTTTCTAAGCGAAATATTGATAAACGGCTGCCTATATCGCCTTTTGTCGGTGCATGTGAGCTAATAGCATCTACTTGGCCACATGAACCATGCATGTCGCCCTGTGATAGATCAACTTCAAAGGTTAATTCGTACTGACACTCGACCTTATTCAATGCAGTTAGCCCGCGAGAAAGTTTTTCGTATGTCGACGTCATGCTGCAGAGTTCTGATGTTGCGAGTATCTCACTACTGTAATCAGCTGTGAGCAAAGCCAAATCTCGGACGCACGAAGTCAATTTCCATCCTGCTCGGTCGCAATCTTTCACTGCTCAGTCAGAGAAATTTCCGACGTTAAAATATGAGGGAATTCTAGAAATCTACAGCATTTAGCGTTTCCGTGGGTTGAGATGAGCTCACAAGGAAGGAAAAGGATGGCGGCGACTGAGGATTTGTTCGAAGGAAAGGAGAAAGCGCGCAAGCTTAGTTCAAACAGTATTATTCCGATGCTGATCCAGAGAAAGATTATCCAGACTTTTTCAGTCTGGACTCGGCCACGTTACGCGTGATCAGTTTGCCTCCCCACGACTATCCCGAATATATGAGAGTGGTGAAAGCGCAAGAGACAGAGGAACGCGAATTGCAAGCGCAACAGCTAAAGAAAAAACTTGAATTGAAAGCGCAACAGCACGCAATGCACGTGCAGCAGCTGGAGGACGAACACGAAATACAAGTAAATTGGAGCAGGAAAGCAATATTTTTCGAGGAAGAATTGGAGAAACGCAAGGCAAAAGAAATCAACACAAAAGGCTTTGCGGAAGCGGTGGACGCAATGAGGCGCAAACTTTCGGCTGTCTTTCCGTGGCGTTCAGAATGCATTCTCTTCTATTTACCGACAGAATTCATTTTGGATGGTGGCAAATCGTCCAATGCGGATGTGATGGTTAGAATGGAGAGAATGCTGGAGATGAATCGTCGTATTTTCCACGACTTCAAGGGAATCGAGGACTTTGATGCCAGCTTTGTACGAGTGTTCCCGTCGATTGTTGCCCCCATTGAGACGACGGCCACAACATCCACGGGCATAGAGTACGACCATAACACCAACCTGATCACAGTTACGACAATTGAGCCGTCTGAGTTCCATCCGACGAGCACGTTGGTGATGCGGGACAGCTACTGGCCGATCCTACGCATGCTGCCGACGACCTCGGCAGCTGTGGTGATTGGAGATCCTGGCATTGGAAAGTCGTCGCTGCTGCGTGTGGTGTATGAGCTGTTTGTGTACAAGCGGCCAGAGAATCTGAAAGAAGCGGCAAAACGTCGCCGATTGTTGACTGACGATAGCGCTATAATGCCGTTCTCTCGGTGGAAGGGCGTGTTCTGGATCATGGAAAGTGGACAGTTCCATTATGCATGGAAGCAAGCCACTGGCACTATTGTGCAGGTGAGGGCGTGTACGGACGCGGCGACAACCACCAAGATATCTGGCGTAGTAGTGACGTGCTGTTGCTGGTGGACGGTGCTGTGTGGACCCCGTTTCTAGCCAAGATCTCCAACGTGTTTGGTTGCGTCGCCGCAACCGGCCAACTACAATCGCATGATGAAAGCGTCGAATGTTGTGCGACTGACGCTACCGCCGTGGTCTAAAGACGAAGTGCAGGATCTTCTAAAGCAGTGTAAAAAAGTGGTGCGCACGCGTATGCAGCCGTACGTCAACTACATCCTGTCGAAAGTCGACAGCAACGACAACACTTCCGCCCAATCCAAGAATAAAGCCAGCGAGTCGGCCCAGGAGAACGCGACCAACTCTGAGGATGAAAAATCCGATAATGTGAACATGGACTGTGCAATCGCGGAGTCCAACGAAGTTGACAACAAGATGGATGAAGATACATTCGAGCCAATGCACATTGATAGCAGCCAAATCTCTATGGCTACTAAGGATACAGCAGTATCAAATGGTGGATCAGGAGTGATCCCGTTGGCTAAATCTGCATGCAATGCCTGGGACTATGACGACGTGTCTGCACTTCGGCAAGCTTTAGAAGACAATGACAGAGAAGCGAAGTGGTCTTTTCTCCAGAAACACATCTTGTGGCGCTATCAGCTCGTGGGTGGTCGAATTCGACTCTTGCTGAATCCAGCGGAGACGTCTACAACGCTGAAGAAGCAGGTGGCGTCAGCTATTCACGCGGTCTCGATTGACAACTTACAAGACGAATCCTCG
>JAADVW010000598.1:0-21184 GCA_023335875.1 Elongisporangium prolatum | reverse complement strand
CCTTGAAAAAGTTATCGAGCGTTCCTCCTTCGTCAGAGGGAATCGCTTCATGTTGGATGGTCGTGTCTTCGCCGTCTGTGCTTGTTGAGTGCTGCTCCATTTCGAAAATGAGGAGCTTTTTATGATTAAACTGGTGAAAAATTCGCATCTATCGCACATTCCACAGCTCCTGCACGAGGATTAGATGATAAATGATTGGGGAATGTTCCTTTTGTTCTTTCACTCATGCCTTCTCTTCAACTTGCGTTAGGCTTGATAAACCCGATTCATTGTATATTCACTTGGGAATGTTCCCATTTTACTCTCACTGTATTGGCTAGTTCTGCTCAACTTGCGTTAAGTGCTCAGGGCGTGCGTGTGTGTATATCACTATACATATACAGCTTAGTAACTATACCGTCTATACGTGTTCTGTGAATTTTACGAGGTGTCCCCGTACTTTACGAAAATGGCGCATTTTTTTATTTATTGTTGAAATAGGGTATTTTTTTAATTAACGTTTGATATTGCGGTATTTTTTATTGCCCCGGAATATTATTTGATTTTATATTGCGATATATTGAGTTACTGTTGTTAGAATTGTGGCATATTGTGAGTTGTCGAATGGAGCCTCAGATTAAACACGTTCTAATTGTCTTTGAGATCCCACTTTAATGCAGCAGAAATTCATCATGCGGTCAACACCACTTCGGTCGTGATGCGTTGCATAGAAGCCATCCACACGAGGCAGACCATGAGGCCAAAGATCACAGCGTGGCGAGGGTCCTCGCGCACCCAAGCGATCAGAGAACCTCGTTTGTCCAGAGCACCAAGGTCAAATGCGTCGTTGTCGTCTTCCAGTTCTTGTTCAGTGCTCTCAGCAGTGCTATCACCGTGCTGGCCATCCATCTTTATCGTCGATCCAGCGCGACCATTTCTACCAGCGACAGATCCAGCACGGGAGCCGCGCGGCTCACTGCTATTTCGCCGACGTCCTCCAGCAGCCATGCCACCGTCCCACACAGCCATGCCAGCCTGTTCGTTGACAACGTTGCTGGCATCGATTAACGACTCGAGCCATTCTTCTCCTTCGTAAATACTCTCCGTGCGCAGGGCTAAGATCTCACCATTTGGCTTGGAGATGGCGATCTTAATGCTCGGTCTTGAGTTCGCAGACTTCTCCTGAGCAAAAGGCGCCAACTCCAGAATACTGGAGGATGTAATCTCCAGCACGTCGCATTGCGTCAAATCCATCACATCGCGTGCCTTTCGCGACCGCTTGTGCGAGAAGTAGGAAAACTGCGTCCCGTCCAGGCGACACCATCGCTTGGCCCACTTGGAAGCAGTGACAGTCTCTTCCGTGCTGCCGTCCATGGTCTTGCTTCGTTTTCGCTTCTCAAACGAGATCGACAGATAGCCGACCTTGACTCGATTCTCAGGCTTTTGGCGCTTGTAGTTCTCCTTGAGAACTTGAATTTCGTCGTGATACGTATGCACCAGGTCATCCTTTGCCAGATCCAACAGCATGGGCAGTCGCTGCATCATCTGCGTGCGCGACGCTCCATCGTTCGTGTAGTAGCCATAGAAAATGCCCTGGAAAATAGTTGCAAACGGAGGCGGTGGAAGCTGCACTTCATCTTCAAACAGGAACGCGTCCGTTCCGCTGCCACTGTGGCGGCGTTGGCCGAGGGAAACCGACGTTCTCTTGCGAACACGCATGGTCATTTTGCCATCAGCCGCCACCGAGAAATAGATCTCATTCTTCGGATGCAGTTGAATATCTTGGTGATCGCGGAAGATGTCCGTAAATTCCTTGGATTTCGAGTCTTCTGGGATCGAACTGTCACCAGGTGCCGCCGATAGTGAACCAGATCCGCCTTGCTGCAGACGCGCGGCCAGATAGTCTACAAGTGTCATGAGACTGATCTTGGTTTGAACCTTGAACACAAACTGCTTGATAAACGGACCACGCGCAAACTGCCAAAAGAAATCCGGATCCTGAATGATGCTTCCAACGGACAAACCCTTGTACTTGAGCAGGCATTCGCTCGCACCACCCGGCTCCACATATAGGCCGACCGAGAATCGATAGGAATGACTATCATACGGCTGGTCGTACTCCTCCGGTGCCACTTCGATCTTCTGAGACCATGTACCAAGCAGCGCAGATCCGTCGCTAATCAAGTCGCCTTCAAAGTTCACGTTCGAGTCCGGATCAATCAGAGGACCAAAGTGCGGAAGCACGCGGCGACTTTCGCTGCGCAGCATCTCATGTTCTTGTTCGTCCATGGCATCAAGCTCTTCGCGAGTCGACTGCACGCGTCTTGGCAGCGTCAGTCTGGACGGGCGGTATCCGTACGGGTCGATTTCGTCATCTGCCAGGTTGTCGTCGTCGTCATCATCGTCGGCATCGTTATCATCATCGTCTTCAAGCTCGGGGTCGAATTCGCATTCGTCATCGCTCTCACAGGCGGCTTTCTGGTCCATACTGCCGAAGATCTCGTCCTGTGCATCCAGAATCTCGCCTCCCCACAGCGACGGCAGACGCTCAATAAGGCCTCGCTTCGCGTCGTGCTGGATCGAGTTCACATCGAAGAACAGGCCCTGGATGCCGCGACAGAGCTCGTAAGACGAGATCGGAGGATACGATTGACTGCGGAGTCGGTACTCCAAGCGGCCATCCGGATTGATACGAAGCACCATGGACTCGGCTTTCTTCAGCGACTTCTCAATGAACCCCATAAAGGTATCTAACGCCACCGAACCGGCTCCGAGACGCGGTGAGATCTCATCAAAGAGCAATGCGATCAGCACCGACTTGGACACGCGCTTGCGTGTCGTGATGACGAAGCTGCGTCGGAAGGTTGTTTGCAGCCGCAAGTGGTCGTAAAACGTTTGGTCGCCGTACAAACTCTTAGCTGTGCGTCCATCAAAGCCATGCAGCTCTTTCGTCGCGCCTTCGGGATCAATGTAGAGTCCCACAGCGAGAATACGCTCGTCTGTCCAGCCCATGCGACGTACAATGGGCGCCACGCCAACGAGCAGATCGCCGTTGGCCAGACTGGGAGGGAAGGTCACACGCGAGTACACCTCTTTCATAGGTCCGTACGTCATGCGTGACTCGAGGATCGGAATGCCCTCGTTGAACTGTGTGTTCTCGCCCGCGTCGTCGGTCGCACTGGAGCTGCTCGTTAGCTTCTTCTGGATGTCCGGGATCGGCAGGAACGTCGGGCGTGTGCGGCGGTCGACCTTATCACCCTGTGGCTGCTCCACGCTGGCGTGATACACGTCGCAGAACACGTCGATCCACTTGCGGCGCTCCATTTCGTTAAGCGCAGCGAGCATCATCTTCTCGTCCTTGATGAACAGCAGAAAGCTGTACGGCTTGGGCTCGTTCAGCAGGCGGATCGTGATGGGTGTCGTGGGCGTGAGCGCGATCTCGCCCTTGCGGATGCCCTTCTCGCTGTAGTATTGCAATCGGCCGCGCTCGAGGAAGAAATCGCGCCACTTCCAGGTCAGAAAAGTGCGGTCTCGCCGCATGAGCTTGCCCTGCATGAGGAACATGTTGCTGCCGGCGCCGTAGGCAGTCAGGTTGGCGGCCGAGGACGAGGCCGAGGAGGCTTCTTGCACAGCATCAGAGCGGCCCATGGTCGTCCTCTCTCTCTCGCTCTCTTGCGGACTGACTCCCACGCGGCAGCACAAAGCAATACACCGGATCCCCTTCTGCACGCGCATGATGGCGATCGCAGAAAAATCCCGCGTGTCCCGAATGATGACGGCAAAGGGTACAGTGTACCAGTTCGCAGCTGGCCCTTTTTGAATGCAACTAGTACTTACCGAGCGCGCGGAAAAGTTAGGGTGCATGCACGTCATGGCGGACCAAGGCGACCGGTACTCGTATGCAGAGCTTAAGGAAGCGCAGCGGCAGTGCGAGGCGAGAGCGGTCGAGACGGCGCTGATGGAGTGCGGATCCACGTCCAAGGCGCTTCAGGAGGTACGATCACAGAGCCAGCAAGAGAGTGGAACGGAAGGATGCTGAGACCGATGTATGGGCATTGGCTCTGTATGCGAGCAGATCTATCAGGCGCATGTGACGGACAAGTGCGCGGATATCTTCCGCGTGGTCGTGCGAAAGTACAACCCGCCAGTTAAAGGTGCCGCCGTGCGCAGTCGTGTGGCTGCGCTTTCACTGCGCTCTGACGATCGGTGTCGTGGTAGAAAACATGGAGGAGATCGACCAGGAGGCTCTGGACCGCGTCGCAGAGCTGGAGAAGATCGTCAAGGCGAAAGAAGCAGCCGTGAAAAAGCTGCGCGAATCGGTCGGTGTCATAGTCGTTGTTGTTGTGTCGTCCTTTCGTTATTGACGCCAGTGCTAATGGTCCAGATCCCCAAGACTGCGGCGGAGAAAATGCGCCAGCGACTGGAGCAAGAGCGCAAACGCAAGCTTAAAGTCGTCGTGATGTACGTGACGTGGCAGACTATCTAGCGAGGGCCTTTCCATGTGAGTCTGATGGTTTCATCTGTGACAGCGCACCCGAAATGGTTCACAAGGTGACAGTCGACCCAGCAGCACTTGAAGAGCTCAAGGACAAGTACGAAAGGGTGGGTCTGGTGTCATTGTTCATTGGTGTCGAGACCGCGTAGACTGAGCCATTATTGCCATCAGACTGCGACGGTCATTGCCATGACCACGGCCAAGATCTCTCAGGTCATGAGTGTGGCGAACGCGACCATCAGAGTGGTAAGAGATCTCTGCGTTGTCGAAATGTAATGCCGTCAGTGACGTGATTTTCTTCCGCCCGTGGGAACTGTGTAGACTGAACGAGCCATGAAGCGGCCAAAGTCGACGATCGATGCAGCCATGCAGCACAGTCCTCCGAAGATCAAGGGTCTAGTAGATGAAGCAAGCAGCCGCATTTGCGTTTTGAACCAGTGCTGCGTTTTCATTATCGCTGTGTTGTATCAACAGGAACGAGAGACTGCTGCGGAATCGTCTTCGCTGCGCACCAAGCTGGCGCTTCAAGTAAATTATAGCCGTGCTTCAAAGTAGTTGCTGTCTCGATCAATAGATGCCGCTCTTTGTGTACTGCTTTACTACAGAATTCAGAATGTATTGAGCTGTTGGTTGTTAAGCGCATGATAAGAAGTCAATGGAGAGATCTCCGTCCTGATACAATTTGAGATCAATTTGGTTAATACACGACACGATATGAAAGCTACACTGTAGCACCAGAGCTGACACTGCACTGCTTAGGCCGAAGCCATTGTGAACTTGGCCAGCACTCCAATGACTGCAAAGAGCACTGCAAAGGCCGAGAACTTGAACGTGGTCAGCATACGACGCGTGATGGGTTTCATTGCGGTCATCAGCAGCTTCTCGCCGCTCTTGGTGTACGGCTGATATCGCTCCTTGACGTCCAGCATCGTGTACTTGAGCATGACGCTCTTCTTGTGGCTGAACGCGTCGAAGCTGGCCTTGCCCGTGTAGGAGCCCATGCCCGAGTTGCCCACGCCACCAAACGGCAGGCTCGGGTTCGCCAGTTGCACCACCACATCGTTCACGCACACACTGCCCGAGGACGTTTCGGTGAGTACGCGGTCTCGGTTCTTGCCATTGGTCGTGAACACGTACAGCGCCAGGGGCTTATGGTGCGCTCGGATGTAGCTGATGGCCTCGCCAACTTCATCGTAGTAATAAATGGGAAGGATGGGCCCGAAAGTCTCCTGAGCCATCACAGCGCTGCTGTCAAAGGCCTTAAAGTCGCGCTTGAAGTTGAGCAGCGTGGGCGCGATGTATCGGTCCTTGGCGTCCACAGCACCGCCGAACGTGATGTGCTTGGCGTCCTTGGTGAGCATACTCGACACACGCTCAAACGACCGGTTGTTGATAATGCGGCCGAAGGAATCGCTCTGCTGCGCGTCCTGGCCAAAGAACTCGACCAAGTTCTTCTCCAGCAGCTGGACGAACTTGTCGCCGACCTTGGCGTTCACTAGCACGTAGTCTGGACGCACGCAAGTCTGGCCACTGTTGTTAAAGCTGCCCCACGTGATGCGCTTGGCTGCGACCTCGAGGTTGGTTGAGTCTTCAACCATCACGGGACTCTTGCCGCCAAGCTCTAGGATCGTGGGCGTGAGCGTCTTGGCCGCGGCTTCAGCCACGATCTTGCCGATGAACGTGCCGCCCGTGCACAGAATGAGGTCGAACTTCTGCTCGAGCATGCTCTTGGTGGCGTCCACATCGCCGTGCACAATGCGCAGGAAGCGGCTGTCGACGTACTTGGCCAGCAGCTTGAGCAGCACGGCGTTCGTGTGCACAGAGGTGTCTTCTCCCGGAATTCGCAGCATCACAGTGTTGCCCGCACTGAGCGCACCGATGAGCGGCGTGATGGACAGCAGCAATGGGTAGTTCCACGTGCCGATGACGCAGACTACGCCCAGCGGCTCACGGTAGATGTACGAGCTGCCCGGCAGGTTGGTGAGGTCGGTGCTCACTTTCTCCGGCTTGGCCCAGTCCTTCATGTAGTCCAAGTGCAGCTGCAGCTCAATGTCCAGCAGCGCCATCTCGGCCACGCGGGTCTCGATCGGGTTCTTGTGCATGTCCTTCCACAGCGCCTCCTTGATCTCATCCAGACCGTCCTTGACCATTTGCTGCAGCGAGCGCAGCTGCAATAGACGCGCATCCAGGTCGCGCGTGACGCCGCTGTTGAAGCTCTCACGCAGCGCCTTGACGTCCGCCGCGATCTCCTGGGGCGTACTCATGCTGGTGAATTGTCGGTCTCCTTCTGTGTGGCGTGGCGGAGGGAGGAGCTTATCATTGACGCGCGGTACCGATCTCATTGGCTGAAATCGGACAGCGCCTGTCTTCAAGCTTCCACAAATGCGATCCAAAAGTGACACGCACGTGTCATGCGTGTCAATAAATACCGGTATTGGGAAAAATAGAACACTGGAAAACCGGTATTTCGGGCTTGAAGCTGACAAAACTTCAATGATTGCGTTAAACCTCAGTAGATCGTAATCTGGTGCGCGTCAGCGTCTCCTCCTCTTCAACGGTACTCAGCATCCCCATATCCGTTTGAAACGCATTCACATGTGGCGAATGCAGGATCTGGGAACCCACTACAGTATGTAGGGAACTCAGATTTGATAAAATGGTAGCTCTTTGTCACTTTGACAGATAAAACCTAAGACCAACGAACAGCAGTCGCATATTGTGCGTTCTCTACGCTGGTATAGCATAGACATTGAAGTGCATCTGACCTTGACAATGTTAAAACGGCTTCTCTGCCATTCAATCCGCGGTATCAAACTCGGTTGATAAGGATGTGTACAGTGTACATTGGTGGGTGCACTTCCGCCCATCACCGCATGAACGTCATTTTTTACGTAAAACCGCGACGATTTGTTTTCAGTACCCATGCCCTTTACACTTGCAGGAGAGATATTGGTAAACACCAGGTCTAGCGCAATCCATAAGCTCATGAGCCCTTTCAACGACTCACTCTGCAATCTGCACGCACCAACTCAAGCGATTGTTCCACCCGCTCTCTCCATCAAGCATGTCGATCCCCAAGAGCTCCACGCCGCAGGAGATCGAAGCCGACGTCAAGGCCCTGCGCGCGTCGTTCCGCAGCGGCGCAGCGCGTGACTTCAAGACGCGTCGCCACCACCTGCTGCAGCTGCAGAAGATGCTCAAGGAAGGCCGTCAGGAGCTCAGAGACGCCATGTGGAAGGATCTGCGCAAGAACGCTGTGGAGGTCGACTGCCTCGAGCTCTCGATCCTGGACGCTGAGGTGCAGGAGCACTTGGAGTACTTCGAGGACTGGGCCCAGCCTGAAAAGGTCGGCACGAACCTGGCCAACCTGCCTGGCAGCTCGTACATCCATCGCGATCCTCTCGGCGTCGTGTGTGTCATTGGTACATGGAACTACCCCGTGCAGCTCACGCTCGGTCCTGTGATCGGAGCCATTTCGGCCGGCAACTGCGTCGTGCTGCGGATTCCGGGTGACGACACCTCGATCAACACGAACGCTGCGCTTGTGCGTCTGCTGGACCAGTACATGGACAAGCAGATCTTGCGCGTCGTGCACGGCGGCGTCGAAGCGTCCAAGGTCATGCTGCAGCAGCGGTTCGACCTGATCTTCTGCACGGGCGGCACGTTCATCGGCAAGATCGTGGCTGAAGCTGCGGCCAAGACGCTCACGCCCACGATCCTCGAGCTGGGCGGCAAGACGCCATCGATCGTGGATGAGACCTGCGATATCAACGTGTGCGTTAAGCGCATCGCTTGGGCTGCTTTCCTCAACGCCGGCCAGACATGTGTGCGTCCGGACTACGTCATGGTCAGCTCGAAGATCGGCGACAAGTTTGTCAAGGCCATGGAGAAGACGCTGACTGAGTTCTTCGGTGCTAACCCCAAGGAGAGTGAGTCTTATGGCCGCATCATCAACGATCGATCGTACAGCCGTGTGTCAGGACTGCTGACCAAAGACTTTAAGAACGTCACGTTCGGTGGCTCCATGGACGAGAAGTACCGCTACATCGCGCCCACGCTGCTCAACTTTAAGCGCGACTTCCACGCGTTTGACACCAGCGCGTGTATGTCGCAGGAGATCTTTGGTCCTATCATGCCGATCTTCTACTATGACTCGCTCGACGAGGCCATTGACTATGTGAACAATCACGAGAAGCCGCTGTCGCTTTACGTGTACTCTTCCAACGCCAAGAACTACAACAAGGTGCTCAAGTCCACGTCTTCTGGTGGCGCAGTCGTCAACGACGCCATTATGCACCTGTCCAACCCGGAGCTTCCGTTCGGTGGCGTGGGTCACTCGGGCATGGGCGGCTACCACGGCCGTTCCAGTTTTGACTCGTTCAGCCACAAGAAGAGTGTGCTGGTGCGTGGCACGATGATGGACGTCAAGCAGCGCTACCAGCCGTACACCAAGTCCAACGGCGCTCTGATTGTGTACGCGATGACGCCCTTTAAGCGCAGCACACTGGCCACGTTCAAGTTCCTGGGCTACACTGCGCTCATTGCAGCTATAGCCGTCGCAGTCAAGTACGCTTCAGAGCACGTGAGCATCACTGTGAACTAAAGCAGGACCCCATGAATGTTCGTGCATGTTTCAATCGTTAATACTACCACGCTTTCGTATGAATACTCAGACATAAGCAAACAGGTCCTTGAATATCGTCTCGTACACGTCGATGCCGCGCAGGAACGTGTCCTGGTGCAGCCGTTCGTTGTGTTCATGCAGCAGGATCTCGGTCTTGTTCATGGGCGAAAACCCAAGCGCTGGGATGCCGGCCTGGCGTAGGTACCGACTGTCGGTGCCAGCAGGAAACACTTCGGCCTCGATGCGTGTTCCAACTTTCTGCAATAGAAGAACGAGTAGTAGAGACATCAGGAGACTGAGACGCTCTCTCGGCACTGGGATTCGAGCACTTACTTCACAAGCGCCCTTGAACAGCTTCCACCAGACGTTGGTATCATCAATCGCCGTGGTGTAGTGCTCTTGAAAGGGAGAAAACCCAGGAGGAAACGCCCACGAGAGCCCTTCTTGTGATGTCCACTCGTCCAGCATCGCCTAGAACACAAGCGAATGAGACTGCAGCAGCGAGAAACAAACCAAGGTCGCTACCTTGAACTTGTCGAGATCCACGTCGGGCGCAATGCGCACATCAAACCCTGCAACGGCTTCAGTGGGAATCACGTTGAGCGCGTAGGTCTGGCCTCCGTCAGAGGTCACACCGCTCTTGAGCACTGTAATGTTCAGCGTCGTCACGTCTCCGAGCTTCTTCTTCTTCATGTCGCCGTGTTTACAGCCGACATCTGCGCCCAACTGGGCTTCCTGTTCATCTCGGAATGCGAGCGCCTGGTACTCCACAATACCGTCAAGACACCATGAAGCTACACGCTATTAGTCAGTACCTTGTTGCAGATCTTGATGAGCTGGGACGTGGCCGTGTTCTGGATGAAGCGACTGCCATGGCCCGTCGGTCCTTCTGCCTTGATAAACAGCGGCCAGCCTGTTCTCTCTCCGTAGAACACAGTGAACGCATCCTCTGGGTTCGCGAGCCCTTCGTCCAGCGCAAACGCGATCGGCGAAATCGCCTCGAACTGAGGGCTCTCGAGGAACGCTTTCATGCCTTGCACCCCGGCGATCTCCTCGTCTGGGACGTACGACAGGTAAATGTTGCGCTTGGATCGGAATCCGGACTGTTTGAGTCGGACCACGGCCTCGATATATTGGATACACACGCTCTTCATGTCCTGGACGCCTCGGCCGTAAATGAAGCCGTCATCGAGGACTTTGGCCTATTTCAGCACTTGTGATGAGCGAGTTGAGAGCTAAAAGGCCGAACGAAACGCACCTGGAAGGGATCGAAAGCCCAGTGCTCTTCCATGACTGGCACGACATCGTAATGCGAGTTGAGTAGGATCCCTGGAAGCGACGGGTCTTCGCCTTCCCAAGTCGCCTGCACTCAAACGCGCTTAGTATCATCACCTGTCAACACCCAACTGCCACATCTCTTACGACCACAATGGGCTTGTTGGCGACCGGAGAGAAGACCTGGGTCTTCAATCCAACTGCAAATGCTCCGTTAGGCCAAGTGAGGATCATGCGTTCATGCGGCTCCACAGACGACCGAACGCAGCCACTCGGCGCACTGTATGACAGCAGACGATTCTGAATCAGATCGCAGTTCTTCTTTGGAGCAGAGACAGAGTCTTTGACGAGACCTGGTTGTAGCTGCCGTTGGGGCCTTCCATGCTCACTGTGCGGAAGCTCAGGAACTCCAGCAGGCGCTGTACGGGGTCTGTGTCTGAAAAGCCCATTGATAGTGACGGAATATTCAGCAGTGAGACTGCACTGGGCTCCAATTGGTGGGATCAGAATGTGACACGATGGGTGGAGCGGCTCTCATTCGCTAAATTCAGATGCACAAATCAGACTGCGAAGCTAATGCAACTCCAATCAGCGCCAACTGAGTCGGACGATCATCTAATTGACAATTCAGGTCAAAGTTACTGTGGATGCGCTTCGCAATGGGTGAACGATTACTTTCAAGGTCTATGACGTCACTTTGATGCAGTTCTTAATGGAGATCGAGCCATCTAGACATGGGCAAACATGCTCTTGAAAATAAACTCGTACACTTCAATACCGCGAAGGAACGTGTCCTGATGCAGCTTCTCATTGTGCTCGTGCAGCAAAACCTCCGTCTTGTTCATGGGCGAAAAGCCGAGGGCCGGGATGCCAGCCTGACGAAGGAAGCGGCTATCGGTAGCCGCAGGAAACACTTCGGTTTCAACAGCCACTCCAAGTTTCTAATACAGACAAATGAGAGGGTCAGCGACCAGACTCAGACCTTTCAAGCAAGCCAGGCTTTACCTCGCACGAGGACTTGAACAGTGTCCACCAGACATTGGTATCATCAACCGCCGTGGTGAAGTGCTTGCGTAGAGGCGGGTTCTGCGGCGTAAACGACCATGAGAGTCCTTCCTCCGAGCACCATTCGTTCAGCATCGTCTGTAACAAGCACAACACCATCAATGACCTTACTGGCACATAGAAACTTCGTGATTTGATCCACGCAGTACTTCGAAGTCGGCCATGTCCAGATGCGGCGAAATGCGGACATCGAATCCTGCGATGGCTTCGGTCGGAATTACATTCATGGCATAGGTCTGGCCGCCATCAGACGACACGCCGCTCTTGAGCACCGTGATGTTGAGTGTGGTCACATCTCCAAGCTTCTTTTTCTTCATGTCTCCGTGCTTGCAGCCGATGTCAGCGCCCAACTGGGCTTCCTGGGCATCACGATACGCGAGGGCCTACACAAACCTCTTGTCAGTAACGAAGCATTGCTTCTATACCGCCCAACTTGCTCACCTCGTTGCAGATCTTAATGATCTTGGACGTGGCCGTGTTCTGGATGAAGCGGCTTCCGTGGCCTGTCGGGCCTTCGGCCTTGACGTAAAACCACCAGGGCACTCGTTCGCCGTAGAAGACCGTGAACTTGTCCTCCGGGTTGGCAAGACCTTCATCAAATGCAAACGCGATCGGCTGGATCGCTTGGAACTGAGGGCTGGCGATGAATTCGTTCATGCCGTGGACACCACCGGTCTCTTCATCCGGCACAAACAGCAGGTAGATGTTGCGCTTGGGGATGAATCCGCTTTGCTTGAGCTTGTTCACGGCCTCGACGTACTGAATGCACACGCTCTTCATGTCCTGCGTACCTCGGCCGTAGATATAGCCATCCTCCAGCACCTTGGCCTATGGGATTTGCTCCAATGTGAGTGGCAAGAGGTTTCCAGCAACAAGGCAATTGCCTGCGCACATACATCGAAAGGGTCGTAGGTCCAGTGCTTGGGCACAGCCGGCACGACATCGTAGTGCGAGTTCAAGATGATACCAGGCAGCGACGGGTCTTCGCCTTCCCACTTGGCCTGTATCCTCAGCGGAAGATTAATATGTTGTTGCATGGATATGAACGCGCAAACGTACCAGCACAATAGGCTTATTGGCCACGGGCGAGATCACTTCGACTGTCAGACCAACTGTACACAGCCAAGCAGACGATTCTTTTAGAGCCACAGTAAAAGCATGTCTCTTGATCACAGCAATGTACAAACCTTCTTCAAGGTACGCGCGCAGCCATTCTGCACACTACAGCAGTGAATGCGACTCGTTCTTTAGAGTCTTAACACACGAAGCCCAACAGCAAAGAGGCATACGGACGCACCTGGTTGTAGCTGCCATTGGGACCCTCCCCACTGACTGTACGGATGCGCAGGAACTCGAGGAACCGCGGCACAGGCTCTTTGCGTGACGTCGCCATGCCTGTCTGGGCCTTGATGTGATTGGGAAACTGGTGAAGAAGAGCCGCTCGTTGATGAAACGGTATCATTCTAGTTCACGCCTGTTATACCGGTATTTCTGAATTTACAAAAAACAGATACCGGTATTCATATTCCCCCTTGACGTGCACCATCATTCCGGCTGTCAGGAATGTAGGTCATAAATGAGAGGATGGACATTCGGAGAGCTTCCCCCGCTCCAGCTGGATGAACACGCTTCGTCACTACGTGGAGCACGAGATCGCTAAGCGGAAGGCCTCGCGGTTCATCGCCGCCGCATGGCCGCTACACGAACATGAGGTCGGCGGTAATGGACACGAGGACAGAGTGCATAGCCACCTCAAAGCGCTCATCGACTCACGGCGCGTACTGTATCCGGCTGCGTGCCACCATTGCTACGCGTACATTACGAGCGATGGCCGTGAGCATGCGTCGGACGATGGCGAACCGCACAACACAGCGGGAAAGCCGATCCTACAGGCGCTGCAGCACCGCCAGCTTGTGGATGTTTGTGTGATCGTGACGCGAATCTTTGGCGGCACGAAACTGGGCACAGGTGGACTCGTGCGCGCCTACGCTGCAGCAGCGCAAGAGGTGCTGGAGGAGGCAGAGATCATCACAAAAGTGCCTACCAGCAGCGTGACGCTGCAAACGCCATTCGCGCTGGTCGATGTCGTAAAGCACGCCAGCATGCGCTTTAACGGTGCCATCATCATGCAGGATTACGAGCAGCCCGAGGTCGCGAGCTTCACGCTGCGCGTACCCACAGCGCAGCTGGCCGAGTTTAGTGCGTTTGTCGCCACAAAATCCTCTGGACGCATCCGTCTGTCCGCAGAGCAATAGAGAGATAGAAGTGCAACAGATGCTGGTACGTAGGATAGTGATGGAGTGTTAAACCAGCCAGCTTCAGAGTGTGCTGGTCGGCTGCACCACATGAAAATACACAAACGTCGAGGTCGAGTTTGCGGTCCAGAAGCTGTCAGGCAACCGCAACTAATAACCCCCCCCATTGACCGGCTTCCTGCCACAGAAAGAAAGCCAGGCGCGTGCTGCCGACCAACAAGATGGCGGCTTTCCATCACGCTCCCGTGGCCATTGCCTCTTGCCAATCATGTCCGATCCACGCGTACAGTATTCCCTCGCGCGAGTGCCATCCGAACAACTTCGTTTACTTAATCCATAAGCCCTAGCCTCAGTGATTGTTCTACTTGGTTGCAGTGAAAGGGGGTTGCTGTTTCAGGGGTAGCTTTCAGCAAGTCGGACCCGCGTGTTGCCATTTGGGAGAGGTATCACTGTACTCCGGTTGGCACACGCTGGGCCTTATTTAGGGGGATCCAGTCACTAAGCATTCATCTACGCAATCGCAATGGCCACCGCGACGCCTTCGCTGGATGAGGACTGGGAGGAGTGGACGCCCGAGAAGGGCTCGTTCATCAACCACATGATGGCCGGATCTGCGGCCGGCGTGGCCGAGCATGTGTCCATCTTCCCCATCGACACCATCAAAGTAAGTATAGAGCGCCACATGCAGAGCTCTCGGCGCGTCTCAATGATCGACTGGCGCCGCTTGTGTAGACCCACATGCAGTGCCAGCGGTGCCCAGTGAACGGCACGCAGATCAACCTCTCGGCTATCGAAACAGGCCGCAAGCTGATCACAGAGGAAGGCCCCCTACGTCTCTTTCGAGGTAGGACAGCCGGCATTTAAAGCTGCCATGGCGACTGACGTTAGCTCATGCTCTCGTGTGCGTCTCTAGGCGTGAGCACCATGCTAGGAGCTAGTTTACCTGCACATGCTGTGTACTTCTCGGTCTTTGAGGCGGCGAAGAAGTCCTTTGGCGCCGACTCTACAGAACACACACCGATCGCTTCCGGTAAGTACGCGCTTCTGTGCCGTTCCAAGCGGTCTTGCGGCAGGAGACTTACGCTATTGTGCTTGCCAGGCGCTGCCGGCGTGGTCGCCACGGTCTGCCACGACCTCATCATGACGCCCATGGACGTAATCAAGCAGCGACTACAGTTAGGATACTACAATGGCGTGAGCGACTGCTTCAAGACTGTACGTCTACGTACCTCCCAAGCGTATCCCTTTGCAAGACCATGACGTTCTGCTGTGATTCCTGCAGGTGCTCCGACAAGAAGGCGCACGAGCGCTGTACATCAGCTTCCCGACCACGCTCCTTATGAATCTGCCCTACAGGTAGCGCAACGTTGTGCCGCCGCCTGCTGATTGCCATGCACTAATAGTGAGCTTGCTCGTTAGTATGATCATGGTGTCAGCAAACGAGACCTTCAAGAAGGTTCTGAACCCGAGTGGAGAGCTCAACGTGTCTGCGTATCTCATGTCTGGTGCCGCCGCTGGCGCTCTGGTATGTTGTGCGCTGCAGTTGCAATGAGAATGCGCTTGCGAGGGAGCTGACATCGTTGTAATACCTCTAGGCTGGTGCACTGACCAACCCGCTGGACGTGGCCAAGACGCGATTGCAAACGCAAATGATGGTGCTGGAAGAAGGGTCATCATCGGTAGGAACCCGTGTAGCTTCGAGTGCTCGCTCTGTTGCGCCCGAGTTCCAGGTACTTGCAGATGACGGGGTTCTCATGCTGTTTATGGCCATTGGATTTACAGTGTCGTTCTCGTCCGCGATGTGCGCAGCTGCAGGCCCGCGGTGTCGCTCTCACGGTCCCGCCGTCCTGCACCATCTCCAATTCGGTTGAGCGAGTACGTTTAATATGCTGCGTGGGGTGCGACTCTGCGTCTTTGACTCGTATGCGCGTTTTTGAACAGAAGGCTGTCGGCGGCGAGCCCAAGCTGCGCGTGCAGTACCGCGGTCTGTTGGACGCGCTGGTCCAGATCCGCGCACAAGAAGGCATGGCCGGGTTCTTCCGCGGCGTGTATCCTCGTCTGCTCGTGCATGCGCCGTCCGTGGCCGTGTCGTGGACAACGTTTGAAGTATTAAAGAAGACGCTCGACCGAATGGATGGCGCCTGAGCAGCCAGACCAAGCGCTGCGGCGGAGAACGAGGCAAGAGAGCTTTGGAGCTGCGGACACGAATCCCGTACCTGACAAAACGAAACAAAAAGATATATACATATAGACGCCCGAGAGTGAGTGTTCGTTCTGGTGGTCGCAGGTCCAGTATTCTGGTGGTCGATCTGATCTGAGATCTTGGCGGCCACGTCAGTCAGTCAGTCGCACGTGATTGCGCGAACAAAGGTCTCTGCAATCGTGTCTTTGCGGCCGGATTCCGCTGGTGGGGACTGCGAAACCTCGCGACTATTTTAGAATGGCGAGACGAAACGAGTCCCGAGGCAGACGCCTGGAGCTCCGCGTGCGACAGCATGTTCGCTAAGAAGGCAGCGGAAGTAGAGCCTGTGGCGCTGCCCTCGGGCTCTGAAGCCCTCGAGGAAGCCACTGAGCTCAAGAAGGAGCAGGCAGTCACCATTGAAACGGACGCAGCAGCGCTCACGGTACGAACGTCGTATCCCAAGCAAGTGACGTGCTCGACACCGTTGCGGTTCTTCAAGGGCATGATGCGCTCGCACGCAGACAGCGCCATGGCCACGGCCGTGTTCCCATTCCCTCCGAACACCATCGCGACGGAAGAAGCATCAGAGCAGGCGGAGGAAGAGGACGGCGACGATGACGAAGGCCTGGATGAGCTTGCTGAGACCGAACAGTGCGTGTCTGGGGAAGGCGATGTCCCTCTTGCGACTGAAGCGCCATCGGAACATCTGCCAGTAGAGAACTACAACATGAAACGCGATAGTGACACTGATCCGGCGTCTTTGGCGCTCTGCGACACGTTTCTCAACGCCTCGCTTCAGCTGCTGCATCTACAGAGCGACGCCCGCCAGCGCATTCGCCAGTTGTGGTTCACAGTCCAGCGACTGCGATGGGAGCACCAGCTCAGCGAGACCGGCGTGGATCTGCTGCACATGGAGCTATTGGCAGTGGTTAAAAGCCTTAACATTGAGAAACTGGACGGCACTCGGTACTTGAAGAGCGGGTATCTCACGCTGGTTCAGGCGGCGTCTCCAGCCAATAAACCAGTCATGAGAGCGCTCTTCGGAGCCAAGCCCATGGGCCAACGCATGTGGTGCACTCTCGCAGAGGACCAGGCGACGCTGGATCTGACCCCAGTGCGAGAAGAAGCTCCGATCAATAGTACATACGCCTCAGAAGTACAAGCGAAAATACCGACAGCTCAAACTGCCGCGACGTCGCATGAGGTGCCCCCTCCTATTATCGCTGGAGCTACTGGACCAAATACTGCATCGCCGGTGCTCTCTCCGACCGGAATGCTCCAGTCGATCACGGGCGCTGCGTCGAATTTCAGTAAGTTCAAGTTCCCGAGCTCAATCTCTTCGTTGCTGGCAGACCCGTTCCAATCTGGTGACGGGGAGGCCCCGACAGCTCGCACCATCAAATTGCATGGCGCTCAAGTACGCCAACTGCCACAGTCTCCAGACGACGACAAGTTTCAATTCCAACTGCTCGTTCCAGTGCGACGTGAAGAATTATTCGCTGCCAGGGGCGAGAGCGCGTTTAACGTTTTCACATTCGATGCCGCGTCAGAAGATGGGCGAAACGCCTGGGTCGCGGGTCTGGAGCGGGTCTGCATGTTTCATCTCTATCTGCTGGAGAAGACCATCAGCGATGTGACAAACCATGGTACGTGCGCCAAGAAAGCCTGTATTGACTGTTCCCATGCGGCTGATCGCCATCCGTTCTGTTGTAGTTCAATACCGTCAAGCGCTGGCTTCGCATTTCCCCGTGTGCATCTCACTGGCCTGGCTGCGCAACCGCATCGACCGCCACGACCAACGCCAGGGCCAGAGCCTTCACCAGCAGCAACTGCATCATCATCAGCAAGTGCAGCGCCGGTCGAGCCGCAATCTGAGCATGATCCAGATCATCAAAGACCTGGAGCGAGATAAGATCCTCGTGGACCACAAACTCATCAGCTGCGTGAGCAAAGCCAACGCACTGGAGCAGGACAATATCTCCGAGGTCGTCAAGTACATGGTGGGCAAAGTGATGACATTTGTCAAGCACGCCAACCGTCGAGCCAAAGAGGGTACTCCTCCGCCGCCGAACGAGATACTCAACCGTGAGAGTCCGTTGCCGCCGTCATCGCATCGCAAGTCTCTGTCGTCGACATCGCCAGTCAACCGATTCAACAGACACACGGAAGCCAAGGCACTCGCTTTCGTCGAGCGTGTGCTGCGTGGAAGCTCGCGAACGCAGAGCGGTGGCGATATCTACGACGCCATCAGCTTTCTGTGTCAGCACCAGCATGTGTCGATCTGCCCTGTGTCCCACGATGCGTACCCAGTGCAGCTCAATATCCTTGGTGATGACGTCGAGAGCATGGACGACTTTCAAGTTGAAGTGCAAGTTTGTATGCGTTTCAAGATCGTCGAGCTCAACACGTCAACACCGATGACAAGCTTGGTACGCGATGATGAACAAGGCGACTACGCTCCGACTCCGTCTCGAGCCGATGGGCCTGCAGAGTGGGCGTTTGTCGAAGGAACGCTCACGAGGCTTTTCTCATTGGGCAAATTGTCCGAGCCTGGCACGGTCACAGTTTCGAACCTTGATGAAAGTGATACTTGCTAACAATCTTCAAAGCTAAGCGGCGTCGACTCACAATACAAAGGACAGCAACAGGAACAGGGCACGACCATTTGAATATGCTCAATGATCTCCGCTTTAAATTCATTAATTCTTACTCTATTCGTTTGCACTGGTATCTGCGCCCCTTGCCTCGATTTATCAGCAACTCTACTACAGTCATCCCTCGAATTACTAAATAGCAAATCGGAGGCACAATTGTATAAAACATAAGAGGTATCAGGAATGAACAGGTATAACATTTTAGAGGTATCTAAACGAGGAAGGAACGAGGTTCGATGCGCAGCTAGTCTACGCTGGACGCGCCTGGGCTTGATCCCACGCCGTAGTTGAAACTTTTCCATCCAGCGGTTGGAGAACTCCAACCGCTCGAGCTTGCCATCGGAGACGAAGGCTGGATCGCTGGCCAGCACGTCGGATCGTATCCGTTTTGCTCGACGGGCAGCTGTAGCTGCTCACACAGTACGATCCACTGCATGAGAGCATGCTCTAGTGGAGCAGAGTGAGAAGCGTGGTTGGACTTGCGCAGTAGGACGATTTCTTCAGACACTGGCTGCTTGAACAGCATCAGTAGCGTCGCGGAGGAGGGATTCTTGGGTAGGTTGAATTCGTCACCAGCCCATTGGCAGAGGGCACGCAATAACAGATCCGGATGATCGTGATTGTATCTGCACAGCTTCTGTTGCTGCCCTGCAGTCAGTCGGACACGAGTTGGGGGCGTGCGGGCAAGCTGGCCCGATTTGTGAGTTGCGCGTGGAGCTGTAACACCATTGCACTCGGCTGGTAAAATAACGAGTTAGACGGGGTATAATATATGATCGGCGTTTAGTAATTCGAGGCCATTGTATACAGTAAGTGATTTTTATAAAATACAGTACAGGCAGCCTTGGGGTGGTCAACATCGTCTTTATAGCCAATGAATGAACATTAAAAACGTTAATGGATGCACGCAGTTTTATCAACGAAACAATACAGACAACTACGGTGAATAGCTATCGAAAGCTCATATCCGAATTCGCCAATTGTAACCCAAACGACCTGAATCCATGAGCTGCTGCCCTGCGACCGCCATCTCTGCCGCTAACGCCGCCGAAAGCTCCGGTGTTTTAATGAAAGTCGGCAATACCAACGTGTACGTGACCGGCCCGTCCGCTGCCATTACTGGTATCATTGCCCTCCCAGATGTCTATGGTCTCGACAGCGGTCGGTCCAAGGCTGACGCCGACATGCTCGGCAAGCTTGGCTTCGCAGTAGTGCTTGTGGATCTGGTTGACGGTGACTACCTCACTTCGATGGACGGCCTTGTCGACTGGTTGACGAAGTACAATTTCGAAGATACGTTCTCCCCTCGCATCAACGACGCTGTGACCCACTTGAAGAACAAAGTCGGTGTGCAGCGCATAGTCAGCTACGGCTATTGCTGGGGCTCCTGGGTCGGTGCCACGCTGACCGCCAGCGCCAACCCAATCGTCGTCGGCCACGTCTCTTTCCACCCCACATGGGTCGTGGAGAACATGCTCAAGGGTGGAGGCGCTGTTGACAAGCTCACAGAAAAACTCAAGGTACCACAGCTTCTGCTGGCGGCCGGTGACGATCCAGCTTTCGTCAAGCCACAAGGCAGCGTCCACAAGATTCTGTCGGCCCGCGCGGACATTGGCCCCCAGAGCGACGTGCTGGAGTTCCCGGACATGAACCACGGCTGGGTGCACCGCGGTGACCTGAATAACCGGGCCACCAAGGCTGCCGTCACGAAGGCATGGCACCTGGCTGTCAATTTTATCCAGAAACTGACGGATGAGCCGTAATCTGTCTCCAAGAGCTTAAGAGAGAAACAATCGATTTTCCCCATTTCTTGCATCATTGCAATCCAAAATGGCTCGATGTTCCAACCGTCCCAGTCTCGATTGAGGACTGGAAGTGCTTGCGAATCCTTATCGAACGAGGCCAAACATTGCGTAAACTATGTAATTATAATAAATCCTGCCTGTGGAGGAAGAAGCTTCGACAATTGTCGTTCCACCAGCCAATATTTACATTTCAGGTACCAAGCAGCCATTAGATTCTGGCGTGGCGAGACTACTGATCATGGTATTTTGTAATAAACTATTGATGGTTTTTTGACAAGCATTTATCCTGCGTTCATTGCGGATCCGATCTATGATTTGGACCTAAAGGGAGCCAATAGATGCCGAACAGTCCATCCATTTGCTTTATCCATGACCAGTGGTAATCTTTCCGTTAGATCGTGTTTCTTGGTGACCTGTGTCCGTGTTTTAGCGTATTTCGTACTACGAAGGAAGTACATCAGAACTGGTTGCTTGGAATTTGTATCCAGAATCTGGATTATCTAAATTCCAGATAATCATTCCTCAAGGCTAAAAAATGTAAGAAGGGTCAAAAATTCGTACACCAACCCAAAAATAAGGCTAAAATCTCTGCGATTCCGTTCATGTTTATACTGTGCAATACATAAAATAAAAATGAACTGCCGATTTTCGAAATCGGACTAGTGTTTGGGCCAGAGGGAGTATATTTTTGGGGGTCTGAGCGGAGTCCGATTGCGCCTCTTTCCGTTGTGCCGCCAATGGCCAGCGGGGCATAGAGTGGAGGAGTACATCTGATCTTCAGACCGTTTGGCTTGCCGGGGGGGGGGGGGGGGGGGGGGGGGGGGGGGGGGGGGGGGGGGGGGGGGGGGGG
>JAADVW010000597.1:0-21203 GCA_023335875.1 Elongisporangium prolatum | reverse complement strand
CCTCCAGCAGCTCTACACTTCTGGTCCCAGCGGTCTCGTGCATTTGGCAGGAGACTATCTGTTTGAGGAAGGCGGGTTTGCTCGTGAGCCAATGCAGTTCCACTACTCACTCAAGCGAGCAGCCATCATGGGGCTTTACAAGAAGACAAATGGCCGCTACACACTCAATGCGACAGTGCCCGAGTCAGCAAAGCGGTACGCGGTCTCAGCTGCCGCCAGCACCAATCCTGGGGCATCCATCGCAACAGACGATGACGTCAGTCTAGTATCCAAGGCGAATGGAGATCATCGTGGCGTGTTCGATCGCACGCTGCAGATCAGCACTGAGAGCGCAGTGGGCCGCATTCTGCTGGTGGATGTTGACGAACCAGGACGATGTATGCGCAACAAGACCGGCTCCTTGATGGAGTTTGTGGTGCGCGATGCACTGTCATTCACGGCCATTCTGGAGATCAAGCCCTTGCTCAATAGCGACAAGAAGCTGCGTATTAGCTGAAACTCGGAAGTGACCGCACATAAAGATTGAAAACGCCGCTAAGTCACTCTAGATTGCGTTGGCGAATCGACTGCCGTTGTGAGAATCGAAATGCTCAGTGAAGACAGGTCTTCATCAATGATGAGATCAAACAAATACAACAGGATGACGCCTTTTTCTAGCGATTTCATCCATTTTAGCTGCAGTAAAGTGCTGGTATTCCCAATATAGATGCCTCGGTTCAAAAGGGAATAAAGTGTGGTTCATCAGGGAATTGTATTTATACCGGTACAAAACCGGTAGTGGATCCAAGGCTTGTGCAAAAGGGAAAGCACCAGCGCACGAAACAGGATGGGGTGTCGGCGATCGCTGGTAAGCGTGCACTTCGATCGGTGTGAAGAGCGTACACCCAATGGGAAAAGACACAAGGTTCAATGCCGCCACTGCAAAGTTGCCATGCATCCTCATGAACCTGAGAAGATCACTGGACGACCAGAGGTATGCAAGACCCACCTGAGCATTGCGTTCACTACAAGGCAAGTACGGAGGAAGCAAGTACGGCGCCGACGGCGAGAGTGTCACAGCAAACACAAGTACGCGCATGGGGATCAGAAGACCTTCATCATTTTCACAGCTTTCTCGTCGCCTATCAGCATCGCCATAGACTGCCGGACACGTATATTGAGTGCGAAGAAACTCGTATATTGTATGACTTCATGGCTCCTGGAATCATCAGTCGTCTACCTGAGCGCAAGAGCCTTGGTGGAAGCATTCTTCGTGATCAGTTCGAATTTTGCAGAGCGCGGTCCGAGACAGAGCTTAAGAAAAGTGCTCTGAAACCAATGGACGAGTGAATTTTTTATCGGACTTGTGGCAGGACGACTCCAAGAATCATCTCCTCGGCTCACAATTATCACTGTTTGGATCAGTATTGACGTATTCATTGGCACCGATTGGATTTCGTCATGATGCAGTCGCTATCTCTACTGCTCTTGAGAACCTTTTGTTGGACATCAGTCAACATGGATGGACTGTTAGAGCCGTTATCACAGATGACGCAGGTCAATGCGCGAAGGCAAGGCGTATCCTGGTACGTCGATGGCCTCAAGTTGCTTTTCTACGATGCCATGCCCTTGATATCGACAATTTAGTGAAAGAGGTGCTGAAAACGTCAGTCCGAGATATCGCGTCCGAAGCAGCGGCTGTTGTCACCGTATTAAATGTCTCGTCATCGAAATGGCTGGGATGCTTACACGTGACATCATGAAGGGGATATACAACAAACACAAAGCTATGCTGGTGTTGTGTCCAACTCGGTGGAACTCCATGCAAATGTGCTTTGCATCTATACTGCGTTCTCGCTCGGCACTTCAAGCTTTGTGCCATCACTTAGGAGATGCGCCAGGATTTCCTGAACCAGTTAAAGCGATTCTTCGACCCAAGTTTTGGGAAGATCTTGCTCAGGTAGAGCGAGTAATTCGCCCGCTTTCAGCAGCATCATTCAGACTTCAGCGGAACGAAAACACAATGGCCGACGTGGTTATCTCATTTGGAAGCATCTATAGATCGTTTGCAGCCTATCCGCGCTTCAGAAGGGATTTCGTAAAATGTGTGGAACGTCGTTGGTCCAATTGCGAGCATTCTTCATGCTCGCATTGTATTTCCATCCAACTCACTCGGAGATGGCCATGAAACTCCCATAGACCAACGTCTCAGCTGCGGGCAACATTATTGATTTCGCGGTCTACTACTACCGACGATTCATCAGCTCCGAGATAGGAACATCGGTTGACGCACCTGGGTATGGCTCCAAGGTGAATACACTCATTACCGGGGAGATTCATTCGCAGATCCAGTCCCGCGATTCTGGCAAAAATGAAAGAAGACCGACCAAAATGCAAGCTGCCTGATCTTGCGATAGCAATACTTTCAATCGCCGTGAACACAGCTACATGTGAGAGGTTATTCAGCGAGCTGAAACATAATATTCACACGCCAATCCGAAATCGCTTGGTTCCAACCAAGGTTATGCGGATTCAAGCAATTCGAGAGCATACCACAGACAACTCGCATCACCATTGTCCAAGCAGAATAAGAAATTGACCTTGTCTCCGAGAGAGTTCGCTGGTGAGGACTCCGACGACGAAGATGTCGTCTTGCAAGATCTACCTACGCAGTCAGATGAAGACGCGACTGCATGCGATACTGACGCCAGCCGAAACTACGTCAGTGAAGCTGCAATGATGGTGGAGTTCTGGGAAAGTTATCTTGGCGGTATTAATATTGAAGACCTCGATTTACGGATGAAAATGGAGAATGGAGCCCTGTGAACCCATATGAACCAATCCCGGAACCAGACCGACGACCATTTCCAGCAGGTCCAGACAGATCATTTCCTCAAGAAAAAAAACTCAGCGGAATCCGCGCATTGTCTGCGAGTCTCGAGAGTCTTTTCAAAAAAGACACAGCAAGCCAGTCTTGATTGGGGTTGAATGGTAGGACTCACCGATTTGCTGCGTGAGTTCTAGCCATGCGACACAGACATGACAATCTTAATCAATTGCACTTTAAGAAAATCCGCCAGACTTCCCAATCCGCTCTTTCTACTCTCGAAAGCTGTCTACACGATCTTTGCGGCCGCGTCTCTCGGTTCGTTCCTCGTGGACGAGTACCTAGCGCCTGATCATGGTCAACATCCTAAACCTGACGCTAGCAGTGGCAGTCCAAGACTACCGGTAAACCAATATTATTATCGGTAGCCGGTATATACTGCGGTGCTGGTTGATACCGGTACGGGGCAAGGGAATTGCGATTTTTCGAACCAGGTTCACAAAAAACAAAGGGAATACCTGCCTGGAAACCGCAAAACCAGGGAATTGTCCATCCCTGCAATTAGTACCATCAACAGCACAGTCAATAGCCTGCAAGCGCTCGTTTTGCACCAGATCGTGTTTCACATAGTCAACGTGTCGTCCAAAAGTGATTGACGTTCTGCAACAGGTCGATCGTAAAAGCCTTCGACTGAGAGCTTCGAGCCAATAGGCTGCATGCATTTGAAGAGGTACAGGGCTATTCCGAAGGCTGTGACAGTTAGTGCGCGAGAGAAGCCTCGCTAAGGTAAAACGATAACAGGGAGCAGTAGAATGAACGCAACATGAGTCATCCCGATCAGCCGTAGGAAGACGCAATAAGCAAATGGACCGGGCGATTTGCTAAGCTGGACTACCGAGAAGGTTTAGGAACGGCAATCGGAAGTGTCGGAACCGAGCTGCAACCAGCAGCTGTAGCACGAATCCGATGGCAGTGTCAACAGCTTTGAAGGTGGATGCTTAAGACCTACTGGAGTTGGCTTCTCGTCCTCGTCTTGCAGGCTGCAGAGGCGAAGCTCTACCAAGAGGACGAACACAAACGCTGGGGCAAACGTCAGAGTTGATTAGGCGAAGGCGAGTTAAAGCGACCAAAAAAAAACCTGTCGTATGTGCATAATTTGTGAGATTGCGAGTTGAGTATACATCATCAAAAGTATACATATTGGAGTATACGTTTGTCAAACGGCTATTGCAGGTTGCGCGAAGGTATCCCATCCTGGGGCACGTGCTCGTGCTCGCCAGTCCCAAGCGCCTGTTTGTGGCGGAGCTCTTCGCTCATCATGCTGCTGCTGCGTGACATTCTGCGGCGCCATGCGCTGCGAGCCAGAGCCCCGGGGGGCTCATTCCGCCGGTCGCTGGCGGTGGCGAACTCCAGTGCGCGGCCGGAGGAGGAGAAGAAGCCCTCGGGCGGCCACGAGCTGCCACATTGCGCGCTCTTTGCGCATCGCCCATCGACTGCCTCGCGTGCGAACGGCAGCAGCCGCGCAGATGAGAAGCGAGCGAGCGCAGAAGCCCAGTCACAGCCAAAGCCTCGAAGCAAGACAGAGGCAAAGCCTGGATCGTTGTCGCAGGAGTCGATCGAGAGGTACGAAGGTTCTTTTAAAGCTGTTGTCTGGACGCTGACTGATAGATCTCTTCTCTTCTCTATGGCTGGAATGCAGAGCAAAGCACCATCTCACGACCCTCTGGATCAATGTACAGCGCAGATCCAAACCTGTGGCTGGCGAGTCCGAGTACCAGAAGCAGAAGCGGCTGGAGAAAGCCATGACGGGCCAACTGGACCGACTGCTGCGCCGTTACCGCGAGCAGAAGCAGTATGCGCAGATCGAGGCCGCGTCATTCATCTGGGAGAACGTCTTCCCGCAGTTCGCGCACAACCACAAGCACCGCACGATCATCTGCGAGCACTACGCCTTCGCACTCAACCAGCAGCAGCGGTTCCGAGACGTCATCGCGATCTTCTTCACGCGCCAGACCACGCTGCAGCAGCAACTCAAGGAGTTAGACAACGACAGTCAGGAGCCGTCCACTGCGTATGCGCAGTCTGTGATCCTGTCGCAGCTGCTGGGCGAATCGATCCTGCTGGCCTGCGGCCACTTGAAGGAATCTGCGGTCGCGCTGCAGCTGCTGCGGTTCATGAAGCATCAGGACATTCGCGTGACCAACGTGGCGTATTTCCATGTGCTCACGTCGCTGATCAAGGACGAGCGCTTCTCGGACTTTGACCTGGTGCTGCAGCTGTGCGAAGAGAGCGTGGCCACGCTGCACGAGCCGGTGGCACTCTCGCTCCAGCCCACGATCATCACGATCGCAGCCGAGAGCGGCAATGTGCATCGCGCCATGAAGCTGTACCACCATCCACACGACGCGCCCATGTGCAAGTTCACCGAGTTCCGTTTCGAGATCTGTCTGCAGACGCTCTGGGCGCAGCGGTTCCAGGACGAGGCGCTCCACGTGTACGACAGCCTGATGCTGTCCAAGACAGCGTCTGTGTCGCTCAAGGAGCGCGTGTCCAAGTGGATTCTTGGACAGAGTCTCAAGAACGACCGCAACAGCAACGCTTTGGAGGCCACAGAGCACATTTTGGCCACCATGGACCGGCACCAGATCTACGCCAACAACCACAGCATGTATCCGTTATTGCGCGCGCTGCTACTGACCGAAGGCGCGGTCGACACGGTCGATGACCTGCAGGGATTCTTCAAGCAGTACCCGTTCGTGCTGGGCTGGAACTCGTTCACGATCTGCGAGGCCATCATCGCCAGCATCCGCTGCGAGCGCGTCAAGATGATCGACCAATTGCTGGTCTACGCGCTGGACCAGCACATCCCGATCAAGTACGCCGCGCTGGAGGCTGTCGTGGCGTTCTACTTCAAGCTCGGCATGATGACCGATCTCACCATGACTGCCGATCTCGTGCGCGCGCTGCGGCTGAACAAGCACATCCCGCTGGGCATCGCCATGACCGAAATGGGCATGTCGGCGAATCTCCGACTCGGCCGGTTCCAAGAAGTGATCCATTTGTTTGAGGACTTTGCGGCCATGGACGGCGACCGGAAACGCATCATGTCCCGCCGCATCATGCTCAAGTCGGCCTACAAGGCGTACGCTGCTCTGGATCGTATCGACGAAGCCCATGCCATGCAGCGATTGCTGCATCAAAGCTACGGCAATCTGCTGAACGGGGCTCAGCCCTGGGACGAGGACGAAGATATGGAGCACGAGCGATTACAGCAGGAAGCCCAGCAGGAAATGTCCATGGACTGCGATGCCGCCTTGGACGCTTACGCCAAGCAGGAAGCCTACCACGACGACGCAATAGATAGATAGAGATGACTAGACGAGGGTTTGTGTGGCAAAATGGCACCTGTTCTCTTGCTGACTCGAAGCTCTGAGCTGGATGAAGCTATTCGTGTCGCGCATGGTAAAAATAAAGAGCTCAGACTGGAGCTGACAGACCAGTCGATCGAGCTGAGCCAAGGGCGTTCATGGAGGTGGACGAAGACATGTGCGACGCCATGGCCATGAACGTGCTGCTGGAGAGCGACCAAGGTCTGGATTTGAGTGCGATCGTGTCTATGGACGAGATGGTCGAGCCGCCTACGCCAGAGATCGCAGCATTCGATCCGTTCGTGCGGTGGCTCCTCGGCTCCACACTGGAGGAGCTGACGTCGCCTTCCACGCCCTTCCTGCTCGATTCAAATCCAGAATACAACAACGATTCAGCGGCTAGTCTAGTCGAGCCCAGCGCAGCAGAGTGGGGCCAAGCCCAATTGGACAGAGCGGATGCCGAAGGCCAACTCGAGGCCGCGACTGATGTGCTTTCAGTCGCGTATCGCGAATGCGCTGGCGTGGACGAGCAGGTAAAGCTGCTGGAGGAAGAGCGAGCCAACAGCAATGCCCGTATTGCGCTGCTGGAAGCACGCATTGTGAAGCACCTGCAGGACCGAGACCTGGCGATCGCGGAGAAGTACACGACCGAAAAGCTCATTGTGGAAGCTGAAGCGTTCAACAAGACCAATGGATCGAACCAGCACCAGCACCTGCGATCGGCTTCTGCGATCCTCAGCGGCCTTTGGATGCGCTCCAAGACCGTCGTGGCTAGCGCCCAGTCGGAGAAGGAGCTCCAGCGGTTGCAGACCCAGATCGCCGACACCAAAGTGGCCACAGCACTGGCCAAGACCGAGCTGGATGCGCATTACTACAAGCTGCGCCAACTGGAGCAAAAGTGCGCCCACGTCAAGCTGGAGATCGCCCAGGCCAGTGCGCTGGAAGACGATCTAATGGCGAGTCTGGACCAACTGGCTCGTGAACGAAGGCAAGCGGCTGAGCAACTGCAGCACGTCTCACGCTTCTCGGCTGCATGTCTGCAAGCCAGGCGACGAATGCGCAAGCTCAGTACATGACCGTAATCAGATTCTGCAATCAGTTTATTGCTAAATCACTCATGGTGAATTACCAATATATCTATAATACCACTACAACATGGGTAGTTTACCAAATTATACAAGTAGGGCAACCTGGGTTGTTTGGAGAAGTTTGATACTTTTGGTTTATGGCTTTGCTGCTCGGTCTCAATCCATTCAGTCCAAGCAAAGTGAGCACAAGGCAGTTGGTGGTCTCCTCTAAAGGTCCATGAGCAGACGTCGCGGGTCCTGCACGGACTCGGCGACGCTCTTGAGGAACGTCACGCCTTCTCGGCCGTCAATGATGCGGTGGTCGTACGTCAGCGACAGGAACATCATCGGGCGGGGCACGATCTGACCGTTGTGGAAGGATGGACGCATCTTGACACTGTGCACCGACAGGATAGCCGATTGCGGGGCCGCGAGCATGGACGTGCTCAGCAGTGAGCCGTGCACACCGCCGTTCGAGATCGTAAAGGTACCGCCAGCCAGGTCCTCAACAGCCAGCGTACCATCGCGAGCCTGGTCAGCGAAGGCCGCAAGCGACTTCTCAACGTTGGCGAGGCTCATGGCTTCGACGTTGCGGAGCACGGGCATCACGATGCCGCGTTCCGACGCAACGGCGACGTTGATATCCGCAAAGTCGTTGTACACAATCTCCTGCGAGTCCATGTCAACGACTGGAAGAAAGGCAGAGTCAGTAAAAGCAGATACAAACGGAGATCAGGAGACAACAACGTACACGAGTTGACAGCGGGCACCTTCTGCAGAGCGAGCGCACTGGCCTTGAGGAAAGTCGACATGAAGCCAAGCTTGACGCCGTGGGTCTTCTCGAAGGCCTCGCCGAGTTCCTCACGCAAAGCGACAAGATTGCCCAGATCGCACTCCTGGAAGGTTGAGAGCATGGCCGCCGAGTTCTGCGTATCCTTCTGGCGCTGAGCAGCACGCAGCTTCAATGGGCTCATTTGCACACGCGTCTCATTGCGGCTGTAGCGGCCAGGGGATGAGACTTCCGGTGCAGCGATCGGGGACGGCTTCGAAGCCGAAGCGAGGGGTGCTGCAGGCTTGGCAGGAGCAGCTACCGGAGTGGAAACGACAGCAGGCTGAGCAGCAGCTGTAAAGGCAGGCGCCATCAGTTCAGTGCCTAACATCACGACTTGATTCCAAAACGACCAACGTACCGGCAGGAGGAGCAGCAACTTTGTCGATCACGAAGATCGGGGCACCGACTTGGACTACTTCGTCTAGCTTAGTCAGCACACTCGTGATCTTGCCGGCGAACGGGGCGTTCACATCCACGCTGACCTACAAGAGCGAAGGCATGGAGCTTCAGATGCTGATTCTAGCAGAGCCAATCAATCTTCAAAGAGCGCGCACCTTGTCGGTCTCGACAATCAGCACAGGCTCATCGGCGTTGACGTAGTCGCCCACGTCTGTGAACCACCAGCAAAGAGATCAGCACGATAGCAGCAGCTGAAGAGACACTACAAGAGAGACGTACGCTTGAAGATGGTCACGATCGTGCCTTCCGAGATGGAGTCGCCCATCGACGGAACGTTGACAGTCGAGAGTTCTTCGGCCGCGCTCGAGGCAGCAGGAGCAGCAGCAACGGGAGTCGGAGCAGCAACTGGGGTCGAGGCAGTCGCGGGCTTGCTGGCACTGCCGTCCTGCTTCACGACACTGAAGAGAGGCGCGCCCACGAGCACGTTCTCGTCGATCTTGGCCAACTGCGCTTCCAGTACGCCCGAGAAGGGTGCACGGACATCCACACTGACCTAAAGGCACTCCATCAGGTCAGGGACCGGAACTCTACGGTCGTTGTAAAGCTTGGATCGATTACCTTGTCGGTCTCCAGAACGACCACAACCTCATCGGCTTGGACGAAATCGCCTGGCACTGAACAGAGACAAGCGTCAATGGCCATGTCTCCTGGGGACGGACAGTGTCATCCAACCTTTGATCCACTCGACCACAGTGCCCTCCGAGATGGAGTCGCCCATGGACGGCACAGGCACAGCCTCCGCAGTTCTAGCACTGAACGAGCGTGTCTGCATCACGAAGCTGGTAGTCACAGACGCCATGAGGATCCACAAGCCCCCAGCAGCCAAAGCGTGAACCTCACCTCGCTCCCTGAGATCCTGAGGCCTTCTGCAGTACGGAGAACGTGCGCACAGGCACGAACTCACGCGCCACGCGCTGCGCAGCCATCTAGATCACGGACACCTTATTAGCTCTCCTGTCGGACTTACAGTGAGGCGCTGCTGGCGAGACCACAGTGGCGATATCACCACCACAGCCCACATCAGCGCATATCCCAGTCACTCGTCAAACCAACGTACCGAAGTGCGGGCACTCTGCGCCACCACGGCGCGAGCGCGCGAGCGCATGCATCTCGCCACTACGGTCTTCATGCTGGTCCTCTGTTGCTTGTGGTCCGGTTTAACAACTTCGCAACCACAAGACCCGCAAAAGTGAGCCCCTGTGCCACAATCTCACTGCGTCATCATCTGGCACGGTCCACATTCTTCCAATCATACTATTCCAAAACGGTAGAAAAACCGGTAAAGTCCAGCGGTATGGTATGTACGCGCCAAAACCGACAGGTGAATATGTTCCTGGGTGGCGCCAGTCCGGCCGCGCGGCCGCGAAAACCGCAGCGCCGCACGCCACAGAAGCGCAAGCCGACGCAGCAGATCTCTATAGCGTCTTTCATCGGCTCGGGCGGCCCCAGTGTAAACGAGAACGTGCAGTTCCAAGTGCCGTTCCTGCCGCTGACAGCACCTGAAGAGCCCACGCCAACGGCCTTCAGCGAAGAGCTGCCGCTGTACGCGCACCAGCAGCGGTCACTCTACCGCATGCTGCAGATCGAGTCGCGCAATGAAGAGTTCGCCAAGTTCAATTTCGGCGTGCTGGATTACTTCTCCAAGGGTGGCTGTCTGGCCGACGCCATTGGCATGGGCAAGACAGCCGCCATGCTCGCGCTCATCGTATCCGAGCCGCTGAATGTGACCATGGGCGGGAACCTCGTGGTCGCTCCACCGCATCTGCTTGAGCAATGGCGCATGGAAGTCGAGAAGTTCGTCAAGCCCGGCGAGATCCACGTGGTTGTCGGCATGCGTCGGTACGTGGCCATGGACCCTGAGCAGATCTCGAACCGCACGCTCGTCCTCGTGGGCGTGGATGAGGCCGTGGCCTCACGCGCGCATTTCTACCACCGTGGCAAGCTGTATTCGCGTGAGGTCGGGTCGCAGGGCCGCCCGCTGTTCGTGGACCTGGACGCTATGACCGAGTATACAGAGGCCGCCAAGTTCGTGCACAAGGCCTACTCGGGAAACGTGTGGGTCACGTCCTTGCATATGCCAATCAAGCCCTGGCGCCGCGTGGTGTTTGAAGAAGTGCAGGACCTGGTGCTTCCTGGGAAGGAGTCGCAGGACTGCTTTGTGCAGCTCACGCGCAAGTGCGAGAACGTGTGGCTGATCACAGCCACGCCGTTCCCTCGGGCAGCCGACTCGATCTACGCCAACAACCAGTTGCTGGGCTTTAAGCGGCTGCGGCTGACGCCCCAAGACCCGGCCTTTGATGACATCAAGCGCAAGCTGTATCTGCGCAACTGCGCGCAAGTCAAGCAGGACGCGATCACCAGCAAGATCAAGGTCACCGAGACCTACATCTCGGTCAAGCTGCATCCGCGTGAGCTGCTCATGTACCAGATCGAGTGCATCATGGCCACGAGCAAGAACTCTGCTGAAGACATCTTTGCTGTCGATGATGTGGCCGACGGCAAACTCAGCACCAACACGAAGCCGGCTAACGACACGCCCATGGACGCAGACGTTGCGAATTCGGCTGCGGCACTGTCCAAGAGACAATGGTCGGAGCTGTTCAAGTGCGCGCGACAGAGCGCTGTGCATGCAGGCATCTCGGACCGCATACTGGAGCGCGAGCGCACGAAAACCAATGCGAGTGCGACGGTCAAGACCCCGACTGATGTGTTCAAGAACGAGAAGTACCACTTGGATCGGCAGTTGGCAGTGGTGAACTTGCGCAAGAAAGAGGTGCTGGCCATGGAGGCAGCGACACGCAACACTGTCGCGATCTGCAAGGCCATCCTGAGCCAGGTCTACTGGGGCGTACACGATTGCTTTGCCGACATGGAGAAGAGCGGGCTCGCTGAGCTGTTCAATGACCGTAGCGAGACGGAAACGGGCTTTCGAATGCTTAGTCGCCATGGCCAATGGGTGAATAAGCTGCCGCCGGAGCCCATGGATCTCATTCTGTACCATCAGGACGAGATCGAAGACTATCTGCGCAAGCACTTTGATGCATCAAGCAAGATCGAGTACTTTTGTAGCGTCATGGAATCCACACTCAATGAACGATGTCCACGGGCTCTGGTCATCGTGGACGAAGAGCTCAAGCAGATCGAAGAATGCATGCTGCTCAAGCGCTCGCCTGCTGTCCTGGACGACACCATGCCCATACCGCATTACGGCAGCAAGATTACGCACTTGATGCACTACCTGAAGCGACTGCAACGTCTCAAGGTCGTGATCTTCACGATGTGGGACAGCGGACTCAAGGTGCTGGAGAAGGCTCTCCGCCAGAGCGAGATCACGTGCGCTGTGTTCCTGCAGCACCAGTCCAGTGAGACCAAGGCCGCGCACGTGCTGCAGTTTCTCACGGGCGATACACAAGTGCTGCTGCTCAACTCGCTCACGAGTGCGTCCGGGATCAATCTCCAAGTGGCGTCGCATGTGATCTTCATGGACCCAGTGGGCTACAGCGCAGCGCAAGCCAGCACTTTGGAGCAGCAGGCCATCGGCCGCGTGCTGCGCATGGGGCAGACCAACAAGGAAGTCACGGTCGTGCGCTTTGTGGCCGAAAAGACCATGGAAGCAGCGCTGTACGACGAGATCCACGCCACGACCACCAAGACCGCCCAGGCAGACGATTCGTTCTTTGACGGCGAGCAGACCGACGGGAATGCCTACGTCTGCGAAGGATTCGACCAGCCCACACGTCGTGTGGTGCGCATGGAGATCCGTTCGGCTGCGGCAGTTCGAGCGCTGACAGCAGCAGCGAACAATGGCTCTGGTGAGGACGAGGAAGACCAGGAGATCGCGATTGTGGGCGCCATGTCCCTCGAAGACGCGATCAACCAGCGCATTGAGGCGGCCTCAGCCGAAGGAATCGTCGTGGATCTGACGGAAGACGGCGTTGAAGTCAAACCAGCCACAACGCCAACTCCGCAGAAACGCCGCCGTGTGGAAGCCGCCAACTCGTTCATCTCGCTATCTGCGTTGGCGGAAGAGTATCACACCAACGTGCGGATCAAGAACGAGGCCCCACGCGTGAAGAGCGAGCGACCGCATCCGCTGGACTCGGTATAGATGAGAATTGTGTCTTTGATAGAGCTAATTTACTGGAGATGTGAAAGGATTGCATAGTGTATACTATACTACGTGGCGGTTAGTATACAAATTGTAGGCGCACTAAACACCAAGCAGTGCAACCGAGAATGGTGTTGATGCCCGGATCCCCTCGGCCGCAGGCGCAGGAGCGCGAGGATGACGGCGTATACCGATCCATTTTCCAGCAGCCACTGGTGGAGATCCCGCCGGCCGTGCCCTCTTACGCCTGGTTCGAGTTCCTGCTGCATCCGGAGGCGCTGCAGCAGCATGTACGTTGGGGTTCCACTCGCCGCATGAGGGGACTCGTGCTCATCCGCTGTCTCTGTCTTCCGCAGCTGGAGACACTCCGCAGTCAACAAGCGAGTGGCGAACACAGCGCTACGTCCGCGATCGAGCTTGTGCGTGAGTTCCTGGACCAGGCGCAGGTCGTGGCGGACGAAGGCAATGTGCGCAACAGTCGGTACAAGGCGCTGCTGCTGGTGGCCGCCCAAGTCGCCCTGCAGATGCAGCTGCCGCTGACCACGATCGAGCAGTCGCTACCTCTGCACTTCCAGCGGCTGCTCGTGGACGGCATCGTGGACTTTGCTGAAGGCGGACCTGTGGCCGCGCACTCGGAGTTTACCAAAAACGTGGCGTTGGCGCCTTACGAGGCGCACGTGCTGCACAACCGCTGGACGCTGCGCGCCATGGTGCACCAGTCGCAGAACCGGTACCTAACTAGCAGCAATAAGAACGACGCCGAGGATCTCGCGGCCACGTTCCAGAGCGCGCTGGGCGACCTCAAGAACAGCCACACACAAGTGGCACAGAACGTCGAGGCCATCCTGATGAACCAGGACGCACAGAAGCTCACGCGCCAGACGCAGCTGGATACGTTCTACGACTTGGGCGAGTACTTCTTCTGCTTCGGCAGGTACGAGAAGGCCTACGAGGACTTCAGCCGCGCGCTTGAGCTGATCGAAGACCATCCGGACGTGGAATTCCAGGACAAAGCGACGCTGGAAGGGTATCTGGCTGCCTGTGAGGCTGTGCTGGAGTCACGGTCCATATCCGATGGCTCTGCGTCACCAAAGTCCACTGAGGCGCAACTGGACGCCGCATGGGAACTGCGGGACTGGGAACAGGTCGTGTCGATGCTTCAGGCTGATGTGGTTGCGTACGAGTCAACGCGACTGCCGCCCGGATTCCGAATGCGGCTGGAGCAGCAAGCGCTGCGTCTAGTTCGCATGGCTAGAGGCTCCGAGCGCAACGACGTCGAACTCACCAAGCTCCGCTTCCTCTACAAGCGCGTGGCACTGGGCAACGCCGTGACTAAGTATCTTCGGACGCCCGAACAGGACGGTCTGATCGCTTTGGAAGGTTGTCTGTGCACCTGCTTTCGCTTGCTGCATGAAGAGGTCTTTCACGCTTCAGCGCCTGGGACTCAAGGGCGTGACGAGGTCGAGAAGACGTCATCGCTGTTTGCAGACCTGGTGCAGTTTGTTCTTCGACTGGCTGCGTTCGTGTACGCCAAAGAGGACAAGCTGCAGCAGCAGCGACTGCAGATTGTGCTGGCACGGCTTGTCAGTAATTTCACATCGATCTCTTCTCTAGATGGAGCTGTGGATATCTTACGCGAATGCAATGTTCCAGTTGGTCAAGCAGCTCAATCCGTTGCACAGAAGGAGGAGGAACTGGCGTCACTGGAGTCGCATTTGCGCAACTCGACTGAGCGCCAGCGCAGTCACTGCCGTCTGGCATCCGACCTGAACGGTTTGTTTGTGTTCGCGTCCCCGGCCGAGAAGGACCAGTTCATTGCAGCGTTCCGCCAGGAAATGCGCGATGCCGTCGAGAATGGAAACAATGCCAACTCGATCCTGACGGACGACCAAGCCAATGCTCGCGGACGATGGAAGAACCTGGTCTCGTTTTGTATGGCCAACAACTGCTGGGACATGCTCACGCAATGGAGAGCTGTGACCTCAGCTGGAACAGTATTGCAGCGCCAGCTGGACTTTGTACTCGCGTGTGGATCTCTCATGCATGTGCTGTCGTCTGTGCGCTCAGCTTCGTCCAAGAGCAGCCAGGGCGACTTTTCAATTCTCGCCAGCAACAAAGTGATGGCCGATGTGGTTCTCAAGCGTCGAGAGCTTGTTGCTGCAATTGGATCTCCAGAGTCCAAGAACGCCGACGACGAACAAGAAGAGACGGTCGATATTCTCGTCGACCTTCCGCTCTGGGTATTGGAGACTCTGGTTTGCATGAGTGCTGGACTCTTGCATCGCGCGTTCATGCGCAACATTTGCGACTATCGCATTTCATTCGATTTGACTCCGTACGGCGACCTGGCTCTGCTCCAAGCGTTCGCGCCAGAACATGCAGCGAAGAAGAAGCCTGTCGAAGGAGATATGCAGAGTGAAGACGCATTGAAAGAGGCTGCGGAGTCCAGTGAGTACATGACTGGCACCTTCCTCAAGAACGTTCAAGCAGATCTGGTCACACTGCATACAGAAGGGCTGGGCTGTCTTTTTCAGAGATGCGCACGAGAGCCACGTTGGCACTGCGCAAAGGCCGACCTCTCACTCAATCCCGTCATCAAGCAAAAGCTGTCGTCTGCGCCTGGTAAGCTCAAAGCTTTGCTTTGATTCCATTGCTGGCTCTTACGATCTGCTCATGGTCTTTAGATCCCAATGCTGCAATGAAAGGATACCTGGTGGCTGCGTCACTCGCTACCAATTTCTTCTCGGAGCTGACGTCCGTTGTGGATATTATTGACCAAAGCTCGCTCGTGCGACTGGTGCGTGATCTATCTTGTCGTACAATGTGATCTCATGGAAACCGCTGATCTCTTGTTTACTACAGAGCCAATGCCTGGTGAAAATAGGTGCGCACGTGGCTGCTGCAGTCTTGTACCAGTGCTTCGCCCCCGAAGAGATGAAATATGGTCTTCGAATCCTGCAGCTTGCTCCGGAATCCCACGACGACACATTTTTCCAGTACTTCTGGGAGGTTTGTTCCTGCTCCAATTGCTATCTCTCATCTGATCACACTGCTTACTCTCGCTTGTATTGTCTAGCTGCCGTTCTTAGAGCTGCTTGTGCATCTGCATTCCAAGCCAGAGCATTACAACCACAGGTACAGAACGCTTTCGCATGCTTTGTCTGATTACGTCTAACTCATGTGCGGGGGTTTCCAGCCACGTGACATTGCTGACAAATCTAATCCAGTCGCCCGAGTTGAACAGCTCCAATCCGTCGCCTGTGCTGAAGGAAGTGGAGCAACGGATCCTTCGCTGCTACTTTAGAGACCTCTGTCGAATGTATTTGCACTAACAAAGACCAATGGCTGATTTGGTGATGGATTTTGGATTATCTCATTGCCCAAAGCTCGTGAACTCGCTCGAGCTCAAGTACTCCTCTTCTGCGGGTGTATTCGCACGGCCAAGCACCTTGTTGCGATGCGGGTACCGCCCGAATCGTTCAATGAGCGTCGTGTGCTGAACGAGAAACCCAGAAGCATTTTCAAACATCTTAGCGATATGCTCTGGCTGGGTCTTGGCAGCTTGAACCAGATCTTCCATCTTCTCTGACGCCAGCGCATGGTCCTCCAGCGACTCCGAGTGCATCAGCGGCAGGTAGACGAACAAGCGTTCCGCTATATTGATCTGCTCATCGAGCTTCTGAGCGAGCGCAGGACGCAACGTGGCCACGACTTTGGTGTCCATAGCGAACGCCTTGGGCGAGCCACGGAAGATGTTGCGCGGCAATTGGTCGCAGAGAATGCAGAAAGCCAGGATTCCCTCAGGATCATTGCACCAGAAGTCACACTCGCCCTGGGCAGCCGATCCCACGAGGGTCTCGAACCTGCTGCGGATCTGCTCGTCAAACGCTAGACGCTCGTGATCCGAGTCGAACAGACCCATCCACGTCTTGAAGGCAGTCTGCATGGACTCAGGCGAGTGCTTGGCAGTGCGTACTGATCCAAACCAGAAGCTCAGTACCTCGTTCTTCAGTGCAGCTGCCATGATGGAGATCTCCTGTGCTGAAGTCAGCTCTTGCCCCACGCGTCGCGAAATGACTGACCGACTCATGATCATGTAGGACGATTCTGATGTGGACCACATCATGGTAATCATGTGTCTACGAATCAGGATTGAGCGTGAAAATCATGATTAGTCATCGACTGATTTTTTTACAGGGAAGGCGAAGGCGGATGTGTTTGCTGGATCACAGCAGAAGAGGGATTTGGCGCTCAGTTCATTCTCTCTCTCTCTCTTGCTGCTGCTACGAGAGCACGCTGAGGGATATATTCGCCAGATCTGTCCAGGTGATCGTCTCTGGGTACACGAGTCTCGCCGTTTGCTTCACAGTGCTGCCATCCACTTCAAAGACGTACACGTTGGTGTATCTCCAGCGCATCAGCTTCATGATTATAATCGCCAACAGATCGACACACGCCACAACGAACCGGTTGTTCGCGATCACGTATCCGCTGCTGTAAATCCCGTCCGGCGACGCGTACTTCATGCCCTTGATGAAGCGGCAGTTTTCATAATCACCCACAAGACCGACATGGTTCTGCAGAGGAGCGCCCGTGGCCATCTCAAACACGGTCAGTGTGCGATTCTGCGATGCCAAGACAGCCTCTTTGGACGAGCTCCCAGCGGTTGGTTGGCTGGAATTACGCAAACCGAGTTTCTCAGGGTAGAAGTGATGATAGATCTTCCGTAGAAGCGTATAAGCAACATGGACGACTATGGTGGCCAGCACAGGCGCGATCGAAGAGAACAAGTGTAAGGTTATGGAACTTGGAAGCGCGTGCGTCGTCCAGTATCGAAGCGCAGTCGACTGAGCCATTAACGGCTTCATGACCATGGACCCAGAATTGTAATCGGCCACCGCGAAAGCCTTCAAGCTGCTCACGATCGAAGGGAAACACGTGGTCAGCGTGACGGCGTTCTGCCAAGCAATCTCGTAGACCAGCATGGCCAGCGCAGGGTCGATCTTCTCCTGGAAGACGTAGCCCACGAGCGACAGCGCGCACAAATAGAAGGTCATGAGGTCTGCGTGCATGATATCCGGGTAGATCTGCACCTGCTGGACGCCGCCAAGCTCATTGGCGACGTACATACAGAACTCGGAGAGTGACCAGAAGCCTTCGATCCACCAGCAGAGCACGAGAATGCAGCCTCTTGGTACAAGCGTCGTGGAGATGGAGATGAACGCGTCGCCCAACCAGATCTTGCCCTTTCGGAAGGCATTTAACATGAGCAAACTCATGACTACGAGATTGAAGACCGCGTCAAAGGCGAAAAACGCGTGGACAGCATGGACCCAGGCCCACGAGTTGCGCAGGACCGGCATGCCCAAAGCATACCACCGCGCAGCATCCATTACTGGTGTCGCGTCAGGCGCCATGTACGTGCGCTTGATATTGGAACGATCAGAGAATGATTTGACATAGACGCCCGTCAGTCGCGCAGTTCTGACGGTCTTGACCGCTTCCGTGGTCGTATTGGCTGGGATTGAGCGGAAATACTTGTATCCGTCGCCCTTGATCCCAAGCAGCGTGAACGCTTCGATCTTGAGCTTTGTGTACGGGTAGCCAAGAGCTCCAGCGTAGTTGAAGGACAGGTTCTGTTGTGCTGAGCTGTAAAACGCGTACGTGATGGTTCCGATCGGCCCGCTCTCCGCTATTGCGTCCACGAAATAGTCTTGCACCGAGAGCCGCATGGAACACAGATGCACATCGTCTGTATCGGTCGTGTTACGCAGCACAACATAATACTTGAATCGCGTGCGATCGCCTTTCGTGATGAGCGAGAACGAGCAGTCCACGACTGGCGCAACAATTTCGAGATCGCTTGGGAACGCGTTTGTATGATTTGTACTGGTAACTACGTTGGAGTAGAAGCTGCGGAGGAAGTCGTTGCTGTACATGAGACTTCTGTAGTTAGCTGTGTGACATGCATCGAACGATGTGCCGTTGGTCTCGAGATAGAACGTTCCATTCCTGGGCGTTGTATTATTGCCAAAGGTCTCGACTACCAGCGGACTCTGGCGGATGGAGCTGTTGCCGATATATTCCGGCATGAGCTTAGCGCTATAAGTCTTGGCTGGGAATACGAGCTTGCTTGCACCTGAGAGCACGTACTCCATGGCCACCAGAGATTTGATAGACGATACGGCGTAGAACACTGCGAACCACAGGATGGCCAAACGATGAAGAAGATGTAGCAGCTGCCGAAAGGTGAGCTCTTTGCACAGTGCACGGAAGTCCGTGCTTTTCTGACGCTGGGAGTTTGCTTTCAAAGCAACGGCATAGGCCTTCGCTCGACTGCCCGGGAGCACAGCGCGCTCGCTTCCGCCCTTGGCGAGCATTTTCAAAAGAGATGAATGAGCCAGCAGCTATTACTAGCGTGTTGATTTCATTCTCGTCCTGCGTCTATTTCGGCAATTCAACAAGAGGCTCGATGGAGAAACTTCTCACGTTTTTTCCAAAATAGATCTGTTTTGCACTCTTCGTCTTCTCTTCACAGTGCAAACATGAAAATTGACAGCTTAAAGAACGATATCGAACGTTCAATGCAAGTGGCGCCGACCGCCAACTAGGCCAAATGCGCGGGGCGGATCTTGTTGTCCTTGACACCCAGCGACTTTAGCGCAAGATGCGCTGCCTTTTGGCCTGAGATCATCATGGCACCGAAGGTCGGTCCCTATAGTGTCACCACAACACAATAGTCACAGTGAATCGCTCTAGAAATACAGCAAAGGACTGTGTGCAACGCAGCGTACCATACGAGGAGCTCCCTCAAGCTCCGCAACCTCCATACCGCATACAATCATGCCGGGCACGATCTCCTTAGTGCCGTGCACGATGGCGTCTTCGGCCGTGGCCATATCCAGGCACCCCATACCAGGGACGTGCTCGACCATGCCGATGTTCTGCAGACGCTTGACGCCAGAAGCACCCATCGGACCGTCGTGGCCACAAGCGCTGATGAGCACCTTACCTTCCATAACGTTTGGGTCCATGCAACTCTGCGTGCCGTGGTTCAACGTGACGAGCGTCCAGTTGGTGACGACGCCACCCACACGGCCTTGCTTCACAATCAGGTCTTCAATGGCCGTGGCGTTGAAAAGCTTCACGTTGGGCGCACGCAGCAGCTTGGACATGACGGTGGACGTGAACAGTGCCGCGTGCTTAATCACCACGTGGTTCTCCGTCGAATCGTACGGGATGTCCAGTTCATCCAGGAACTTGTCAGCCGGCTTGCGCACGATCATGGCCGAGAACAGTTGACCACCGAGCCAGGCGCCGCCACCAGGGGCCACGCTCTGCTCAATCAGAGCGACCTTCACGTCCGGATATTTGGACAGCTCGTAGGCAGCCACGAGACCGGCAGAGCCGGCACCAGCAATGATCACGTCCGTGTCGGCAAAGTCGTACAAGTCCTTCATATATCGCGTCGTCATCTCGCGCGAGATTTCGGCTTCCTTGACGGGGCTACGGTCATCAGTTCACATGCAAGTCTTGGTTTACTCATCCGCTGCAATAACAATCTCTGAAGCGTAAATACTCACGCAAACGTGTAGTCATCAAACGGGGTCGTTTGTTCACCCGTCTGCTTGATCCATTCCGCCGACGGGGCCATCGAGCGGCCACCAGAGCGATGGAGCACGGTCTTAGGGCCAACCGTGGCGAACGAGCGTTTGGCCACAGCGAGTAGCATGGACTTGGATGACAGCATCTCGGCAGCTTCATGAACCAACGAACATGAACAACGTCAACAACCACAGCAGTCCCTCCGCCGGTATGATCCGGATCAGGTTGTAAGGGTATAATCTCAGCCAGTCAGCCATGGAACTGGTCCATGGTGACAATCGGCACCCCTCGCTGATAGATGGTTAGTTTTATGCGATATAAAGTCCCTGCGCATTTCTGCACTAGGGCCTCAATATACACTGAGCTTAGAAGCTGAGGCGTGGAGATAGATTCCTGCCACACAGAGTGGCAAAAAGTATCGTCCTAGCCAGCCACTTCAACTCAGAAAAGCGTAACAGTACCAGAGAGAGAGCGAGTGGCTTGGAAGGTTTGAGATCTTGGACGCAATAGCGAGAATGAGAGAGCTGCTTGGCGAAGAGAGAAAGCAAAACGTGTGGTCAGCAGCCTTCGACACTTTTTCGCCAATCCTAGAACAAGCTAGAGCAGGTTACTCGAATGTTGCACAATTAAAAATCAGCAGTAAATAACTGGGACCGGGTTTATTATACCGGTAGTTCATTTTGCCTTAAATATTGTAGTGTCATGGTGAACATTCCGTTACTGTACTGAATGTTGCACTAAGGGTAATTGGGTTTTGAGGTCTTCTGAACCCGACACAAGCATCATTCATATTATTTTATTTGTTTTAACAATTAGTTTGGACATAGAGTTTTGCTACGACTAGGATGTATGAATAAGTAGTTTTAAAAAAGGGGCAATAAAAAATATCCCAATATCAAACGTTAATAAAAAATACCCCATTTCAACAATAAATAAAAAAATGCGCCGTATTTCCTGT
>JAADVW010000596.1:0-21204 GCA_023335875.1 Elongisporangium prolatum | reverse complement strand
TCCACACAAGTTGGTACTCAAGAACGGACTACCCGTGATGATGATGCGCAATCTGAATCCAGCCGAGGGTCTGTGCAACAACTCACGACTTCGTATCGTTGAGCTGAAACGTAATGTGATTCGCGCGACCACCATGACGGGAGCGCACGAAGGCAAAGTTGTCTTCATCCCGCGAATAATCTTCATTAGCGACAACGACTCTTTGAACTTCCCTTTTCAACTCCGACGCATTCAGTTCCCGATTGTACCAGCCTTCGCTATGACAATCAACCAGGCCCAAGGACAAACGGTGCACGACGTGGCGTTGTACTTGCCCACACCTTGCTTTTCACATGGCCAGTTTTACGTCGCCCTGTCTCGAGTTACGTCGAAGTCGAAGTTCAAGGAGTTGATCGAGGATCCAGTGAATGAAGAAGACGACGGTGTATACACCAACAACGTTGTTTATCGACATATTTTTGAATAAGTACATAGTAAACATAGCAGGCTTAGATGTAGCAGTTCGGCGAACTAACGACCTGAATACATGTTCATTTTGCATTCTAAACTTTGAATGATACTTCTTGCAAATCTCAGTGTATCTAACTTACAGCGATTACCCAAAATTACAATAACTACTTTTAAGTAGTAGATATTAACATATCAAACCCCAAACTACCTAACGTTATTACCTAATTCTGACTTAACATAAACTAACCGCCCGCTTTGCGGGCGGCGAACGCTAGTTTGTATAAATGCAGCCTTTGCACACCAGTGTCACATTTTCTGGTGTGCAAAGGCTGCATTTGATTTGCTGAATATCAGCGGATCATAGGTGTTAAAAGGGTGCGTGACACCTTTGAGAAAAAATGCTTGGTAAAATTATGCAGGATTAGGTCTCCAGGGTATAATAATCGGAAACAGTACCGTCCATGTATTGCCTACCATGTACATGGGTAAACTTAAGTATTGTCCATCCAAGTAATTTGTAAACACCGGAAACTCGACGCTCAGAGCATCGAATAGTGCGTGGACCTCTATGATTGACACGGATTTGGTCTAAAGCTCCTTTGCAACCGACTCCACCTTCTTGAGGTTCTCCAGGAGGATCTTGAGACGCTTACTGGCAGTCCCCGTGGGCAACAGGTCGACGATAGTGTCGTCCTTACGGTCAAAGAACGGGACAAGCTTAAATTATCGGTGGAGCATTGCAAACATGGAGCTCCATCGAGTGTCTTGGAGCAAAACCGGTCGAATTGGCGTCCGGAAGTTAAAAAACAAAATAAACGAGGTTAACTAGAGGGAATCTGAAAAAGATCACCAGGTCGAACTTACCGGAGTTTCGCGGCTTGGGTCAGCATCCGAAGTTTAATTACGCCTATGGGTCTTGTCAAGGTCGTCTTCGTGGGTGTTGGTCAACGGCTTCACAGCGAGGTTGAGGCGGTGGTTAGCACAGCCCACCAGCGGAACCTCCATGATCTTGGCCAGTTTTTGTTCACGGGCAATTATCACCAATCAGTATCGCGCACCGTTCGAGGCGGTTCCCGAAAAGCGCGAGAACTTCTGCAATTGCCAGTCAGTGGAACACGGTGGTGTGGTCGTCATCCAGCTAATCAATCACTTACTGACGGGTCTCACGCTTCTTCCAGAACACGAAGGGTAGATCGCCGTCGACGATTCACTTGACCCATGAGTGCCTTGTGGCTCACCCACGACTGGATCGACTCAGTCTCATCAGTGCCTGCGTCGGCCAACTGGGTCTGGTAGTTTGGGTGGTGGGCGCGTAGGTGCTGCATCAAGTTCGAATAGCCCCTCCCCTTAACCGCTTGAGGTTTGCTGTTAGATTTTGCAGCGCCATTGGGGGGTGGGATCGTCATTGTTATCACATAGCTGAGTGAAGAAAAAGCAAGAGGTCTACTCCTGTGTGAACACATGGCGTCGGGGCAGGCGATGGGAAGTGTGGATTCGTACAGCAAAGTTGGATTCGAAAATGCTACCGGAACGTTGCATAGTACCCTGTGAGCTGCCCCGTGAGCGTTGCCCACCATCCACGCCGTCAGTGGCTTGGTACCAGTCATGCTCTTTTGTAATAACATCCAGGTTAAAAGATTACGGTGTGTATCGCCCCGTAAAAATTAATTTTGCATCCCAACACAGGTATACTGAAAATAAATTATCTTCCATGCCCCTATACCGACGTTCTTTAATTATAAAGGTCACCACTTATAGCGGACCGTCGTCAGTAGCCACTATATTTCGACTATAGGATTCGCTTTTGTCATAGGGGGCATGAATAAAATTCAATTTTAAATACGTAAAATAAGTGTCTACCAGACGGCAATTAAAAATTGCACTCCAACCAGTGTCTGGAAATGGAGGGTAGAGGACCACGCAATTCATTATCGTTCATTTGGAATTATATCGCCCAAAGGAAGGCGCTGTTTGTCTAGCAATAGGGGAAAGACACGCCAGCATAAACTCAGGTCGTTTACATACCAAGACAAGATAAACATAATGAACCCTGTAAAGGCAAGTCCATACTTGGGGGTCATGATTCAGCAATTCTACAGTGATGTAGTGGGTACCACCCACTGGTCTGCGCACGAGCGTATAGGTCAGCGGCTTGCGCGTGAACATACAACTCGCGAGGCTTGCAAAAGTCCAGTAGGCGCATTGAAGAAGAAAAATAGGGGTAAGGATTGCGCAACGGCGCTCAACCGAGCAGCCGAGAATAGCATTGTTCGATAAGATTGCATGCATGTGAGTTACATATACATGTAGAATGTGATGGTAATAAACGGAATGTGCTGTGTAGATGGATTAATGCGCTCTGATTTATATCATGTCCGAGCGTGCGAGATTTCTTTATATATACATGTTTTTTCTTATAAAAAATTCATTGTTAGTGAGGCTTGTGCCGATTTTTCGCTTTCTGTATCTTCACCGTCTTTTTTGTTTGATACCCCAATATAGCTTATAAACTACTTCTCTGATCGGATAAAAAATGAACTTTTCACGTCGACTAATTTTTTTCTATTCCGAACTCTGCAACAACTTTGTCATTCACGCTACGCCTGTAATCTGACGAGTCTAAAGGATTTTTGGTTTGGCGCCAAAACCGATTTTTAAAGTAAATACCGTGCAATTTACTCGATCTGTTTTGAGAGGTAAAAAGTTATTTTTTATAATTTTTATATTTCATGACTGATACAGCACTGACACCAGCATAGCGGTGGGCTCATCTTTTTCCGCTTGTTCTAGTTCACCAATCAAATTACGCACAACAGTATTTCCAAAATCGATTTAGGCGCCAAAATATCATGAGGTTTTTCTTCATGAAATTTGATTATGTATTAGTTATGTATATAATTTTAACTAATCAATGAAAACTACGAATTAGGCCTTAAATCAGAAATAAAAGCGCACAGAATTACGATTGCCAACATTAACAAAAAGACAGTGCATATGCAACGGCTGCGACCATACCGCGCTCAACCACAGCTTTCACATGAGAAGGAAAGCGGTGGAGTCGATGAGCGGCAGTACTGGACCATGCGCGGGAGCTTGTAGTGGTTGTGAGCGAGATGTTCAATCACTTTGACTAGCACTCCCTACAGCGTTGTAAAACACTTGCCTATATTTTGTACAGGCAGCATCTCGTTCGCTTTCACTACTCCGGCTACCAGCTAATCTACTGTGAACGTGCTTTCTTGGTATTGAATGCTTTGTAGTGAATGAATGAAAGAGACCCAAATCTAAGACATTCAGATCAGGGCACGGTGGGCATTCTTGGAGTGGTCGCGCTTGTCGCGCGGGCGAGCCATGGTGCTTGGGGTCGGGAAGAGGCAGGAGGACTACGGTTCAAAATGGAAAATGAGCTTGCATCCGACGCCGAACGCCGGACCCTAATTGCCACGTGTGAGAACCAATAGTGCTGCACAGTACGGAGTCAAAATTTACTGTATTTTGTTATTTGATTCTCTTACAGCTTCAGTTTACCGGCGACAGGGCGTTTCTCTTAAACGCTGGTGAAGGAAGACGTGATTTCAACCAATCCACGGGAGTGAGATTTTTGGATCTGGCACCGTAGGTATTGATGCTTTCTGCAAGCTGTCCTTGATGCGTCCAAAAGCATTCTCATGCTCTGCATCCCATGTCCACTCGACATCGTTTTTCAAGAGCTGTGTTAACGGACACGCGATCTTTGCGTACCCTCCACCGTACTTATGAAGGTGGTTGGCACGATCAAGCCATTTGCATAAATTTCTCTGACTTCATGGTACGGGTCATTTGGCTTGAATTCCATGCTTCCCAATGATGCAGCCCAAGAACGGGATCTCTCGGCACCTAAGATTCACTTACCCGCGTTTGCGTAGAGCGTTTTGGCTCTCACTCGAGTGCATTTCGTAAGTGTCCGATGTGTACCTGGAATTGTTTCCGCATGAGGGTCTGGTAATACCCTTTAACCAGATCTAAAGAATTGTGCATCGCACATCCAACCATGAGGTTCTACATAACAACATCCTTTCTCCTAATGAGCATCGGTGCAGGAGTGGTGGCAGCGTTCAGCTTATTGTGAAGATGAATGATGCGTCACTTGCCATTCGGCTTCTTGATGCAAAACATTGGCGGAGATTTCGGCTCTTGCACCTTGCTGGCCGCGTGATTTGTACTAAAGAACTTGTCAATCGTCTTGACTTGATATTGTGGCAAAGGCCATCGGCGTGTTACGCTGTGCTTCGTTTCTGGGACCAGATCATTCTCGTGCTTCACACCTCGATCAGGTGGCAAGCTGGACAGTAGCTCTTTGCTGACTGCGTTCTGATACTCCAGTATTAACTGGCAAAACGAGACACATCAGCGGATTTGTCTCAGATTGATGAACCTTGTTCATTCCCAGTAGGACGCCCCGCGCCCACATGGTTCTCGGCGATTCTTTACACCGCTGATGATCCTTGATCATTCCCGTGGCCGCCTCGGCCACACCGAGAGGAGCATCAGGCTCTCATGAAAAAAACACCCACTTTTGTTTTTAACACTCATTTGATACAAACATGTTTAAAACATGTACTCAACTGCAAGTGTTCAGTACTGTAATTTACCAAACAGAGTAGACTCAAGAACTGTACCAAACATACTCAAGAACTGTATACTACGTGTAATAACCTATATCATTTGTTCCTGCGGATTGCAGTGACCAGACCACACAAGTACTCGGCACTACTTGCCTTCGAGGGAAAAACAATGACTGCCACACGTACTCGTTGAGGTAGAACTCGAGGTGGTCGTTTGCCATGCCCCTCATGGCCTTGATGAACCTCTTGGTACGGATCTCCCCGAGCCCTTCGATGGTGTTGGTGTGGGCCCCGGTCTCAGGGTCAACAAAGTTAATGGAGTGATCCACCCAGTCGTGGGTATACTCCATCCGCGAGAGGATGCGGTTGTTCTCCAGTATATACTGGTTGCCGCCTCTCTCGCAGACGTAGGTAGCGAACATGTCGGATATGATAGGGGTTCTGTGGACAAGACAAGTCAGCTATCGGACAGTAAAACAAATACACCAGATGCACTCCGATTTTGGCTTGATGAGCTCCTTGATCACTGGCAGCAGCGTTGGTTTCGTTCGCTTGTCGTACACAATTCGACCAAACCAACGGCCACTGGTCCGGTCGACGCGACCGAATAGCCAGAACTCCTTGTAGTGACGACCTCTACCGTACTTTTGCTTCTTAACCAGGCTGGTCTCGTCGATCTCGACGGCGTGGCCTTCTCCACCAATCTAAACAGTAGCATAACTAGTTAGCATCGCCAGTCAGATAGTATATACACGTAGACTAACATACAATGCAGTCCGTTCGGACTAACTCTTGGGAGCACAAGCACCGGATGAACGCGTACCACTGGTGCATGGTCCGCGTAGTCGTTTCAGCGACCTGATGTATGCAACTACCTCAACACCAAGCCATATCAACTCGAACGGCACTTCTCAGGGGAAGCTTCGTGGCCATAAAGAACGAGCCCTTCATGAGGCCGAGGGACAGCTCCTTCCTGGGCAGGTGCTGCTTGCGGTGGCAGCTGCGTCATCGCTTTGGCGCCACAGAGAGCGTCATCGGACACGTACACGCGGGGCGCAGATTGACGGTCGGTGAGCCCCACGAGCACGAATCACTTGACGCACTTCTCGTCAGTGGTGGTCGCCGCCATGACCTCCGCAAACGTGAAGTGCGTCATGCCGATATTTTAGGAGAATGGGGAGTGCTCCATGGTGGGTTGTTGTGGTTGGTGTTGGTTGTCGGCTGGCGCTGGCTGGGAGTCAATTCGAAAGTGAGAGAGAGAGAGAAGTCTGTAGAGTGATGGTAGTCAAGCCGGCTTGGGTCAGCTGGAAAGCGGGGGTGTCTTCATGTGCATACAAACTTCAGTGAGCGGCAGTGGCTCCCGCGTACAAAATGTCCGCGAGAGCGGGGCTGTTCTTCGGGTGATGGGGCGAAACAGCACCTTCATTCAGTCGTGTGGTCCACACCACGTCACACTGAGTCAATGGATGTTTGTATCAAATGAGTGTTTAAAACAAAAGCGGGTGTGTTCTTCATGAGAGCCGAGCATCATCCTCACCGATGGTCTCTACCTCGTCTTCGAGGACCAGTACCGGCATTATGCGGACATTGTTGCGTGGTCTGTTAACCAACATGTAAATCACTTAATCGTGTTGCCAGCACTATCAACTGTACCCAAGTCCATCGGAGTAGCTCCATCAGAGCTTATTGGATCAGCAGAGGGTGTTCTCCTGTTTATGTGGAAGAGCTGCGTACAGGTAGGGCACATGCGCAAGTCATCTGTAAAACGACGGTGATCTTTACGTCTTCAGGCAATGGGTTCACAGCCATGCTCTCGATGAGCAGTCGAACCTCTTCCACGCACTCGTAAACTTCCTTCTTTCCTTACTTTAGATACAGGAACTTCACACACTGGCGGTATGCCACATTCGGTGGATGGAAAGCATTTCCTCTATCAAAATGATCCCACGAGGCGAATCCTTCGGTATTCATAGCCTCGCGGATAAGAGTTAAGCTCGGGCGCTCTAGGTCGGATGCAAGACCGCGAAAGCCACTTGCAGGTGATCATTACCTGCATGAAGCGTGCTTTTAATCTTCCAAAATCAGATGAACAAAGTCTCTCCCACATTTCCGCTGGAAGGGTTGACTTTTACCTGTAAGGTCCTTGGTGCTGACACTCTCTCGCTAACCGCAACTTGCTGCACCACGGCCAGTGCGGGCAAATGTTGTACTACCACATACAAAAAGTGCCATTTTCCAACAAATATGACAATTTGACAGAAAGTTTGAAAATAACACAACGAAATATGGCCATTGTTGGTGGAATCGTATTCAGCAGATCAAAAGCAGCTGCAAAACAGTGAAAAAAACACAACTTCAACATTAATGTCGTGGTCAAAACGTGAAGTGCCGGTGAGTGTCAGTGTCATTATCCTGCTCGATCGATAAAAAAGCGAACATCTAGTATTTTTTTGCGCCCTTGCAGCTCAAGGATACCAGTGCATCGCTTTGGCTTCGATTTCACCTGGTTAGTGTTGAGTCTTCGGCCAATATTGGTTCCAACAGTCTTGGATAGTCTTGATAAGCTCTTCATGGGCCGCAAACAGCCGTCGATTGTCAATGACAGCCCCGCGCGATGATTCCTCACCCACATGTTCTCGATGGGACCAAGTCCGGTGACTTCGAGGGCCAATCCATAACGGGTACGTTTCGGTCAGCAAGGAAGTCGATGGTGATGCGGGCCGCGTGAAACGAAGCGTTATCCTGCTGAAATCCGCAGTCTCGCTCGTAGATACGATAAATAAAGGGCAACAGATGCTCCGACATCATGTAAATGTACGTCTCACTGTTACGCATACCTTTTAATTAGACCAGCTCTTTCTTCCCGGCGCCAAGAAGGCTCCCCACACCATGACACTTCCGCCGCCGCTCTGCCGCTTGGAGTAGATTTTTCACTTTGCAAATCGTGCCAGTAGTAATGCGGTCCATCTGGACCATCTAAGTTGAACTTCGTTTCGTCTGAGAACACAACTTTGATCCAGTTAAACTCGTCCCAGGTCACCTTGGCGCACGCACTCTCGAGCCTGTTCTCCTTAGCTTCGGTGTCAGCACTGGCGTAGACTTGCACTTCGTGAGCGTGAGACTGGAGCACTCCTGCAGCACCTGCTTTACCCGACGTACTCCAACCTGCAACTCCAGCTGCTCTTTGAGGCCCGGGCACTCAACTCATCCTTGGAAGCCTCGCGAAGCAGTCTCCGCTTTTGCTTGGCGGGAGACCATTGGAAGCCGTTTTGGTCCTTTGGTCGTGTTGTACGCATCGGGAAAGGGTAGGAAGGCGTGAACAACGGGTCTCGAGCGCATAGACTTCTTTGCGGTTGCTCTCTCGCTCAATCCGCAAGCGTGATGGGCATGAATCTTGGTCCGCTTGTCCTGTGTTACAGCCTCTTGACATGCCTGTAGACTACATAGAAGGCGATAACAAACAACGTGAGCAAATGTCTTACAACTTGCAGAACAGACCCTCTTAGTGGCAACAAAGCGACGCCGCTTACCGAGTATCGAACCTGTTGGCAGTGTAGCCTTTGCCCTCGTCGTTTGGAGACGTGATTGTGTTTGGGGCATGGCGTGGCGAGGTTTGATCTGCTAACTACGATTCTACCAGCATTGGCCATGTTTTGTTAGGCCCTTTTCATTGGTGCAAAATTCCTCTGCCAAATTGTCTTATTAGCTGAAATATGTCATTTTTGTAGGCCCCTGTCAGACGTTCTTCTAGATACATATCTAGAGAACCACATGCTCCTGAGATGCAATCACCATAACGCCTTCCGTTCCAAGAACTCTTTCATTGGACGCGGTGTTTTGACTTGTTGGTTAGTGACCGTTGAGAACGCTGAACGGTCTATGATTGTTTAGCGCGGCGGTCGATCCGGTGTACTATAAGCATACGAGCGGGAAGCATCAATCTCTCACCGGGCTGAGGTCATCGTCTGGACACGCAGTCCAGTGGCCTCGTACAATGGGACACGCTTCGGTTGTATGTGAGTTTGTACGCACGGACCTTTGGCATGGATAAGTCTCGGTTCTAAATGATCCGGTCTAAACGATCATTCTGACTTTTGCGTCTAACCCCAGATTTCCTCCGTCCTAGAGCTTTCTCTGGGTGGAGTTTGCAGCTCGCAACCATATACAATCACAAGTCTCTCGCGATGGTGAACACTCGAGGAAACGTTTCCGCGGCGGCCAAGGCCGCTACTGCAGTCGCCACTGTACGTTCGGCATTGCAGGCTGGCTTCGCTGCGTCTGCGCTGGTGAATCTACCGTCACTGTTTGCTCTTCCTGCTCAAGCTCAACTTCGAGCTCCCGCCGCTGCAGGGGCGCTTGACGCTGCAATTGTCGCTCAGTTGGCCGGCATAGGACACGTCTCGCTGCATTGGCGCAAGCATTCGCCTCAAACCATGGTGGTAGAGACAATGCCAGCCAGTAACACAAGACGAATCAGAAGGCGAGCCGGAACGATAACCGCGACCGCGCGAAGACGACGAAGTCGATCGCGCCGTGCACGAGGAGAAGAGCAGTATCAAAATGGACCTCCTTACCATCAAGATTGAGAGGTTTGACGACACAGTAACTGCAAGCAGCTCTGATGCCAAATCTAGTGAGTTCTATGAGTCTCTTTGGCGAGCAAATTGACGACGTGCAGACCCTCGCAAGCCAAAATCTAATACGACGACGTGAAGAAGTCGGTCTTCAAGGTGTACTTGAAGGGAATGGCACGACGTTGGTACCGCGATTGGCGAGCCGCGCTGTCCTACATGAATGGCGCCGACGTCATGATCCGTGAGTGTCGTCCCATTCCTCTCGGCGTTGATATAGCCAAGCGGGTCCAAAAGGAGAGGAAGCGCTGAAAAGAGATGTATCACGAGCTCTCGGACCGGCTGCTCCAGATGGTCGATGCTCTCAATGGAGGAAATGTCGTGCACGTGAACGCTTGTCATGCACTCGGAGCCTTCGTACGCTACCGTACGCCGAGTTCACGGACTTCTGGAAACGAAGGTGCACCTGGACACTGATCAACCTAAGGAAGGCGGTGCCAGCGCGTAAGGCCGAAACGGACGGTCGCGCCTGAGCGCACGAAAGCAAAGGCTCCTGTCGCTGCTATTACCATGCATCCTGACAAAGGAAGATTCAAAAAGCTTGCACCTGCGACATAGAACGAGAAGCCGCCTGCAGCCAACAAGAAGGATGAAAAGAAGCGACAGGTTGAGGTCAACGTCGCGTCCGCTGATGCTCCAGTTGACGAACACAAGAGGAAGCTCAAGACAACCAACGTCAGCTTGCACAAGACGGAGTTCTAGTGCTATGAGTGCGGTGCAAATGACCACACCGCGGATATATGTCGTGTGTACCTCCAAAATAACAAGTTTGGTGTATTCGGAAAGGCTGTGGCGCAACTGGGTGAGGTCGAGCACGATGAACGAGCATTCGACATATGATGTATTGCCCAGTCTTGTTATAGTCGAGTGCATCGCACCACCTGACAGTCCGACTAAGTAGCCTGGTGATAGCGAGCACGAGCCAAGCGCTGGTAATCAGCGTCGCCGATGGTCGGTCGGGCATGGCTTGGGCCAAGGGAAGCTTAAAGCTACAAATGCTCGTATACGACCATAAAGGATTACTCGCAATCCGCGACTTCATCATCGACAATGGACGGACTACGTTCACAACTTTCCAAAGCCCCTGATCTCATCACCCATTTTGTACACGCTGAGGACTTCACGTCACTAGGCTGTATTGTATTTAGCGGCTTAAGGATTTTGGCGAGGTGCTGTATCGGTGGCAGCGGCTCGAGGTGGGGGCATCACAGGGGGTGTAGAAGGAAGTTGCATTTTTTTGTGCTATCATCGATGGACTCGAAGTATACCTGGTGACACGCTGGAGTCCGTTTGATCATTTCATCAATCAGTACATTCAAGTCGTCAGTCTGTACGTTCGAGCAACCTCCACGGCAAGAGCTCCCTAAACCATGTGCGATACATTTACTGTGGGTACGGGCACTTGTTTTGGGAATGGTACGGGTTCTGGAAATAGCCTGGAATTTTTTTTATACGGGTTTTGGGATTTACTCTTCTGCCAATGCCTACAGTATCTGCTTAACCCCTCTAGCCCCGGACGCTGTATTATCCAGCTTAAAATTTTAACAAAGTTGTTTGTATTTTACAGATTGCGCGTCGAATATCGGTTTTAATACAGAAACCAAGTGACATATACAAAAGCGAAAAGTTTTAAAAACGATTCATTTTCAGCACACATCAAGTCAAAATGCCGAAGTGCATCTCTGGCGTGCGACAATCTTTTTTCAGAAATCTCCGAAAAAGGAGTTTGTAGAGATTTTCTGGTGCTGTTGTAGCTCCCTCACTTTCAGATCGGCAGCGAATCCCACAGGGCCATGGGGCCAAAACGCAAGGCTTGTAGCCGAACCTTCCAGCCGAGCTAGTTGGGCTCGGCTGGAAGTACGGGCGCGTCACCGGCCTGGACTAACGCTTCTACACCCCAACTGGGTGGACAAACTGTAACCAGTCACCCCAGCGAGGAACCGACTTTTTGTAGAGAAACAAGAGCTAATCGACTCCGTGAATGGAAACGGTATGCGCTGCGCGTCTTGTATTTGTAAGTGTATTTCTAATCATGCCATTTACAGGAATACTGCCGGCTACCTTCGACGAAAAGACAGGCTGTGACATCGGCACCCCAAGCGTCTGCGTCACCATCGCCTGTGTAAGCTCCACTATCGCCAGCGTCCGCTCCACCCTCGGCGTCTGCGCCTGTGCCATCAGCGTCTATACCGACCACTGGCCACCACCAGTCTCTGTGCCGACATCCGTGCCACCATCGGCACTGCTGACCTCTGCTGCTGCAGCAGCGCCGACCTCTGTGTCCGTCGCCACTTCTGCCCAGCAACGGTTCCAGCCTCGGCCTCAGCTTCAGCCACAGCGTCAGCTACCGTGTCGGTTCCAGCTCGGTCAAGAGCGCCAGGGAAGCAAAAGCGTGCACATCGCTCGCTCGTTCTGCGGTCCAGTCCTCATGTGATATCTGCGCCATCGCCTCCTCCTGCGCCATCATCACTCACTGTGGTGACCTCCATGGCCACAACGTCAGCCTTTACTGCTTCATACCAGCTACTACGAGGTCAACTACGCCTCCATATGTCCCGGTCAACGTCGATGGATCGATCGGTGACAATCTCATGGTGTCTGAGAATGAAGACGATGCCTACGATGGCATGGACGACAACGACCTAACTGAGGTAGAAGAAGATGAAGAACCATTGAGGCAGAAGCCGATCCGGTCGTCGTGCGCATTCTATCCAAGGTGGAACTGCGCGAGCACACGCGTACGGGCTAGATGGCTTACTATGAAAGCAACTGTAAGATTAAGACTTTGATTATACAGCTTATTGGAAATGGCGCTCTAATTTTTAATCTTTGTGGTACAGCCGCGAGCCTCCAACTACCGTCCGCACCATTGCACCATTGCACCATTGCACCGCCGCGAGCCCTGCCCAAACACACTGAGCGAAGCATGTGACGCGTCTGTGCTGACTCTGTTCTTTTTCTTGCCCAAGACCATGTGGGCAGACATCGCGGTGGAGATAACTTGTACTACACCCAGTGACTCGCGGAGACGACTGCAAAGATGCTGGCCCGCCAGCATAGGATCAAGGCGTGTCGTCCTGGTTACAAGCCCAAGGCAGAGGCGCAGATTCGACGGGAGCTCCGAGGTTTCAAACCAGTAGAGCCGAACTAGCTTGTTGTGCTTATCGGGTTGCTGTGTGCGAGGACGCTTTGTCCATAGAGGGAGAAATAGGCCAAGCATTGGTGTGTGGATTCATCCGGATAGGAACGTTCGGCCAGTTTATGGGTCGGAATCGGTTCGAGCAATCCTCTGTTACTTCCGTTTCAGCAGCAACTCGCATCCCGACGTAAAGAAGTTTAAGACGTGAAAGGTGAAGAAAGTAGCCGAGACCATCAACGCCACCTTCAGGGATGGATTCGAAGTGAGGCCGAGGATTTTATTCGACGAAGGTATGATGATTCCAGGCAAGTCCAGCTATAATCCAATGCGGTAGTACATGCAACGCAAGCCGCATCCCTGGGACACCAAGTGCTACATGACGTGTGATGCGCTTACGAGTTACTGCTACTAGTGTTTTTTTGCCTCTTTTATATTTAAGTGTATCATCCTGACTACAACTAAAACCTTGTAATGTATTACTCTGTATGTGACAGCTTCGAGATCTTAAGGCTAGCACACAAACGACGACTCCGATATGAACCAAGGACCCAACGCAGTGGTCCGAAACATCGAAGCCGTACTCCGTAACTCGCCCAAGAAACATCTGGTGATCACGGATCGCTTCTACTCGCTAGTGCTGCTCTCGTCGATCCTCCTCCTCTGATTCACGTCGGGACGGTTCGCACAAATCGACTGGGCTTCTGCAAGGACATCATATACACCCAAAAGACGCGCCCCAAGACTGTTGCTCGTGGGGCTTACCGCATCGATGAGTCTACGGTGGTTCCCGGCCTCGTGGCTGAGTCGTGGATGGACAATTGGCCTGCTTCTTCACCTCTGGTTGTCCCTGGTCAGACTGAAGCGCAAGGGCGACAGTGGCAAGATCAATGTACCGGCCCTTCAGCTCGTGAAAGATTACCAAGATGGTATGGTCGGGGCCGACGTCCACGATCAGCTGCGACTGCAGCGTTACTCAATCCAAAAGGCCATGGAGTTCAAGAAATATTATAAGACGGTGTTCCTGGGGCTTGTGGACATGGTGCTTGCCAATGCGGACATAATCCACAAGCATGTGCTGTCGCAGAAGGGCGAGGCAGTACCGACCCGTGGGGCCATTTCATGCGCACGTTGCAGACTCAGCTCACGGCGGTCAACGCGCTGGATTTCACGGGAGATATGTCGCTGTGGACGCTCCTGACCTCGCCCGCGGTTTCCACCAATCCCGCCCAATGGTTCTTGCGAGTACCAGCACCATATGCTGCAGGTGGCCGAGATGCTCACCACCACCTGTGGAGGGCGTGTCCAGATCAAGCACGTGTGCAAGGCCTGCTCCACGCCGAAGTCTGACAGAAGCAAGGGCTCGAAACGAACTATTACTGCGATGAGGGCTCCCGTGGCCAGACTGGTGCTGTCTATCTCTGCAACAATGCACGCGACCACGTCATTACGCCTGGCGTGAAGAACACGGTCACCTGTTTCCATATTTGCATGTGCTCTGAAAGAGAAGCCTCAAGGGGGTCACTTCACCTGTCTACCTCACCAACAACACCCTGCTCCCCTCTTTCGACGCCTTAGGTGTCTCTTCGTTGCATCCGGAATAAATGTGTGGCGTTGCTGGAGTGATCTGTGTTCTTTAAATTTTAAATATGAGGCCCCTCGAACCCCTAACGACACCACAACATCTGTATCATACAGATTATGGTTGCATCTGCACTATACAAACGTTGACTAAGCGATTAACCCCTCCAATACCAGCGATTTTCTCAGACTTAAGGAGTCACATGTTGTATTATACAACATGTTTAACAGTAGTATACTACTACCTGATACGCAGAGAGTTTTTTCCTGAGCCCCTTTTACGCTCCATCTCCCTAACCACAGGTAGCAAAAAACTCAGTTTTACCCCTTTTCGCTTTACAAGTCCATAACTCACTCACAGACAATGCAAGTACATCTATAACTCAGAAGTATCTATCATCCCCACACACAGCTCTGAGAGTATCATCACTTTTTCCCAGAACAGTAAGGGGGTACCCTGTAAGACAATTCAGAAATAAGCGAAATATGCAAATCATTTGTCGCCACAATATTCTATACAGTATTTTTACTTTAGACAATAGTTGTACCAGAATGAACCATTTTGTAAAGTGGATGATCCTGATAAAACTTTCTACTAAGTATAAATAATAAATAACTTTTTTATCATACGTACAATATACTTTTCTGAAAAAATGTTGCCGCACGAAATTAAAAGATTACAAAAACTAAACATCCCAATTAAAAAATGGGGTGATGACTATCGAGTCAAAATCCAAAACAAGGGCGAGCGTGCAGTATGGGTATCAGATATTTCTAAACCATCTACAAAAGAACAGATTGCAAAACTGTACCCGAAAGCATTCTCTGGTAAAGCGTCAGTTTCAGATAGATTAAACGCTCTTGTGAAAGCTGTCTCTAAATCCAAAACAACTTACAAGACCAATAAGTTGCGAACGTATGAGAGACATACGTTCGAACATATGGGAACGAAGGATGTACTAAAAAGTCTGAAAGATACACTACAATCTCAGAAAAAGGCTTTCAAGGTATCTATTCAACTCGGATACAATTCGATTAACATTAATACTGGAGAAACACGCTATTGCCCATCTACTTGGAATACACGTATCTCTGATAATACGATCGCTATCAATAAAAAGTCTGATATTCAAACCAAAATTATTGATATGATGAATTGGTGATAGTGACACAGATTTAGAAAAAACTTATAGAAATGTGTCAGCAAGTACCATTACTCGGATTCAATTCAGGTAGATATGATTTGAACTTAATCAAAAAAGATTTATTTACCGTTTTGAAACCAGAGACGATCAAAATGGTTATCAAAAACCCTTCCTATATGTGTATCTCAACTGATAACTTAAAAATCCTTGATATCAGCAATTACCTCCCAGCAGGCACATCGTATGATTCATATTTGAAAACGTATCTCGGTGGCTGTAAATGTGAAGACAAGGTTCGTTGTACGTGTGGTCTGTCTAAAGGGTTCTTTCCATATGAGTACTCGACAAATTGAGTGGAACTGAATGCCCACCAATTGAAGCATTTGATCCAAAATTTAGATCTACTCAGATGCCAAAAGAAGACTATGAACGAATCAAATTTGTTTGGGAGCACTATCAGATGAAGTCAATCAAGGACTTACTAATTTGGTATAACAATTTGGATGTTAAACCATTCGTTGAAGCCGTCAAGATTCAACGCAAGCAATACACAAAATTTGGTTTGGATATGTTAGTGGATGGAGTAAGTCTCCCAGGTTTAGCTGAAAAGGCTATGTATCAAACATTATACTCTCAAATTAAACCCATTACACAACATTCAGGAACTCAGTTTTGCTTCCCAGAAAGCCGGTTCAATGGTTATATTAAGCAAGACAGAGATGCTAAACGTAAATTTGATATGACCATTGATCACATCAACGACCTACTAATTGAGCAAAAATTCTCGTGCAATCATTGCGGGTGTGCTCTATCAACTGAAAACGCTTCAGCAGATAGAATTGATATCACTAAAGGACACATGGATGGATATATTGTTATGAGTTGTATTCCGTGCAACGTTGCACGCAAGGAAATGTTCATTGGTAAGTTTAGGTATATGAAAAAGGTTGAATTCAACCAAGATCTTTTGGTGTGGTCGATTGATAGCAAAAACAAAGACATCTTTCACAAAATGAAAGCCAATATTGCAGGTGGACCTTCCATCATCTTCAACCGCTATGCGAAGCATGACGAGACTTCTATCCGTAACGGTAGTAAATTTGTTAAGAAAGTAATTGGTTATATGATGCAAATGCTTTATATCTATGGGCACTCGGAAATGAAATGCCTTGTGGAAAGCTATCACAATCGCTCCGTATGATAGTATTATTGATGGCATCAAAGCAAACAAACTCTTTGGATTCCTTGAATGTGATATTAAAACGCCAGAGCATCTGAAAGAATATTTCAGTGAAATGACTCCTATTTTCAAAAACATTGAAATAGATCCAATGAACAAAGAAGTCGTTGGTGAGCATATGTTTGATTACAATATGGCTCGGGAAGCACCAAACCGATTGAAATCAAAGAAGCTTATTGGATCATATTTTGGAAGTAAAAGTCTAATCTATACACCATTATTGAAGTGGTACCTACAGCACGATATGGTTATCACTAATTCATATTCATTCATCAAAGCCGCATCTCATCGCCCATTCCAGAAGTTTATGGACAAAGTCTCTGACGCACGTCGAAAAGGTGATTCTAACAAGGATCAAAGTATGATTGCAGAGATGATGAAATTGATTGGAAACAGTGCCTTCGTTAGAAGTGGAATGGACAAATCTAAACACAAAGAAGCTAAGTACGAATCGAGTGAGAAATCTATTGCTTCTATGGTTGAAATGAATCGATTCTATGATGTTGAAGAGTTAGGTGATTCATTTGAGATCACTTTGAAAAAGAAATCTATGACATTAAACAATCCAATTCATTTATCAATCGCTATCTATCAGTTAGCCAAGCTTCGAATGTTGGAATTCTATTATGATTGCATCGACTACTACTTCGATCGTTCAGATTTTCAATACCAGGAGATGGATACTGATAGCGCATACATTGCATTTAGCAACGAACAGCCATTTGAAAATCTAATTAAACCAGAGCTACGAGATCACTTTCAACAACATAAATATGATTGGTTTCCACGGGACGATACAAAAAAGAACGCTGTATTTGATAGACGAAAACCTGGTTTATTCAAGGAAGAATGGCGTGGAAATGCTATTGTATCTCTGAATTCAAAGAACTATATCTGCTATATGGGCGACGAAAATCATAAACAAAAGGTATCAGCAAAAGGCGTTCAGCAAGTAATCAATCAGTGTTAAGCCCGAAATCATTTGAAAATATTATTCGCAATCGTATTACTTTGAATGCAACGAATAAAGGTTTCCGTGTTGATAAACACAGTAAAAATATTATTACATACCAGCAAACTAAAATTGGATTGAATTATTACTACGATAAACGACAAGTTCTCTCGGATGGTATAAACACAATCCCATTAAACATTTACCTATGGACGTATTTTTAAGTAAACTCTACTATGATCCTAAAACAGGTTTCATATCAGCCAACAAGCTGTACCACAAAGCAAAACAGATTGACTCATCCATCACTTTACAACAGGTTAAAGATTGGTATTCAAGGCAAATAGACATTCAACGTTTCAAAGATCAGAAGCAATCGCTACCACATTTTAAAATAGCATCGTACAATCCAAATTCTTGGCAAATGGACTTGGCATTCTACAAACAACAACCATATCTAACCATAATCAATATCAATTCGCGAATCGGATATGCAAAACTGTTGTCCGATAAAAAAGCGACTATTGTTTTGAAAGCATTGAAGCAATTTTGTGCAGCTAACAAAGTCGATATTATAACCAGTGATAATGGTAAGGAGTTCCTAAACAAAACTGTACAAGATTATTTCAAATCAAAGAACATCGAGCACTTCAATAATGTACCAGGTAATCATAACACGATGGGTAAAATTGAGCGTTTTAATAGGACGTTAAAGCAGAGAATCATTAAAATAGACCCACCAAAGCTTACGCAAAAATTACTGATGGATGTCGTTGTTAATTATAATAGCACAGAGCATAGTGCAATCAACGCAACTCCCAATGAAATGAAAGGGAAGTTATTGGAGCTGATATTGAACATAACCAAGAGCTAAGCAGGGATGTCTCTGATGAATTTGTAGTTGGAAATAGTGTGTTGTATAAAGTAAAACCAAAAACGTTTGCTAAAGAATCTGTAAAATGGAGTAAATCGGTTTGAAATCGTTGGTATTGATGGTTATCGAGTAGAAATTCGATCAAAAAACAATCATACACTATACAAACCACACGGGGATCTAAAGCTTGTCATTGATGTGAATAAGCTAGAGCGGGATGAGGACATTGGAAATTACGACTCCAATGATGAAACTGGGATATTTTTAGAAGATGAAAGTGAAGTGCTATCAATGATGAGAATGATTATAATGAAAGTGATGATGAGTAGACTTTCTCGCGTCAATAGGTGGTGCAGTTCGCTTGGACTCTGGCTCTGCTGACTCTGCGGCTTTGCGCAACATGGCTTGGGAGCCAGTCACGCAGGATTTTTCTGATGATACTACTGCCTATGAAGGAACGACAACATTGCACTTGAGTCCCACGCGGCAAATTCTCGAATGATGATGTCCATCGGCTGGAACTACGTGTCGCGCAAAGGGAGTGGCACAGTTGGGGGGTGTAACAGGGCTTGTTACATAAACAGACCCATGCTCTGTAATGAAACCCGGTACCATGTACCGTCGACCTCTTTTAGTGTGGCACACAATAAGCATAGGACCATTGTCCTATTTAGAGTACATCGGCAATAAATTAGTGACTTCATCCCCATTGGTGGATAATTGGCTTAAGGCCCCTGGCTTATAGCCAATCAGAGACGAACATCAGAACGGTTGGCTTCTGTCCCGTCTGCTTAGATTTACAGAAGGTTTTAGGCTTTAGACACGTACTTAACTTAAATACCGACACTTCAGTTTTCTCCCACTTAAAGGCCTTTCCCTTTAATACTGCATACTCTGTACATTGTACAGAGCTGCTGTTGGTGTACGTTTTCCTCAAACGCGCATACCCAGTGTATGCTGGTAACGGCTATCCTGTAAGAAAAAGGGTAGGCTTGAACAATCTCGCATATAAGATAAAGTATTGTGCTATTGTTTGAGGCATTATTGTGGATAATACAACATGCGGCATTGGAGGAGTTAAGCTGTATTACACGCTCATCCTCCTTTTTTGAGACACTTTCCCCATACTGAATCTAAGTTGTTATTAGTCTGTATATGACAGCTAACTACTGTGTTGGGCTTTTTTTTCGGGGCTATTATGGAGGGGTTAAAGTGCTATTGAAGGTTTAGCGTTCCGTCCCACACTGTCACTGTTGCGAGGTAACCTAACACTACGTATTTGTTACCAAGATTGGATTTATATTTCACGATGAGCCCTTTTGTTGATGCGTTCAGAGTGTATGGGCGTTACCAAGGCAGAGAGTTGCCTTCGAAATGTAAAAACTTGCCTGAGTCAGCCAACGAGAAGCCAGAGATGACCTTAGTCATACCTCCTACACTCGCCTCGACGCTCAGTTCGCCGGAGTGGTTGTTCATGTCCGTGGCAACGTAACCAGGGTTGATAACCAAAAAGCCGATGCCGTCGCCCTTGAGATCAATCGCCAGACTCTTAGTGATCATGTTGAGTGCCGCCTTCGATGCGCGATAGCCGTAAAATCCGATTGGGAACGGCGAGTCTTCCGAGTTGAGTTGGATACTGCCCAAAGACGACGAGATCTGCACCACCAATCCGCCCTGGGCCGACAGCTTTAGATTTGGCTGGAAGGCGCGAGTCGTGAGGAACGGACCGACCGCGTTGACCTCAAACTGGTGCATGAGATCGGTCTTCGTAGTTACATCCAAGCTTCCGCCTTCAGCGATACCGGCGTTGTTGATGAGCAGATCAATAGGCACAGATACGAGTTGAGTCGCTGCCTGTTGGATGGACAGCTCGTCGCTGGTGTCCAGCTGCACGACCTTCCACGGCGACAGCTCCTTGAGCTAAATATGAAGAGCATGAGCTATCGTATGGCGGTTTTCATGACGTCATGGTTTCAACACAGTACCTTGTGTGCTGTGTCTGGTGTTCTGACCGCAGCGATGACGTGCCAACCTTGTTGGATGTAGTGCTTGGCAAACTGAAGCCCGATACTTCGGCTGGCGCCTGTAATGAGCACGGTCTTGGGCTGCTGGGTGGTGGTCATGATCTTTGAGAGAGAATCGTGAAATGAGGACAGAAGGAGAGGGGGACAAAATGTTCAATCCGAGTGATGGTCGATTACGGCTCCAGAGAACTTCTGTGGAGCCGTAATCATAAATTCGAAGTGCTCTGCAACATACGCAGCTGCAACATACCACACTACGTGTATAATACTAAATTTAGTGTATTGTACATTGACCACCATTCAGCTGTTCAAGTTTGTGCCATGCTCATTACAGGCGCCAGTCTCAGCATCGGCCTCCAATTCACCGTAGCCACGGCTAAAAACCCAGAGATCGACAGCAAGGTACACGCTCTTACGTATTAACAGAGTCTGTCGTGTCAAGCTCACGCTCTCGGTCTTTTCATTGTAGCTCAAGGAGCTTTCGCCGTGGAAGATCGTACAGCTGGACACTAGCGACGAGCAGTCCATCTTGAATGCAGCAGCAGCGCTGACGTCTGTACCCATTGA
>JAADVW010000595.1:0-21219 GCA_023335875.1 Elongisporangium prolatum | reverse complement strand
TGAAACGCTATCATTCCATGGATTCATGTTTAAGTTTTAGCTCACGAACTTTCTTCAAAAACGCAATTCGACGTATCGTCCGTCGCACATGAAAAGAAAACAATTAAGGATGTTTTTCCATGTGTAGTGACTGCTGACGAGCGGAGTCGAAAGCAACATACCAAACAAACAAAGTGTGTTGGAAGAAGACATCTACATGAAGCAACCCGATGAATATGTCGACCAGGAGCACCCAGACTACGTATGCAAACTCAAGCGCTCACTTATGGCCTGAAGCAAGCGCCGGGAATGTGGAATCAGACCATTGATGAGTTCATGCTCAAACTCGGCTTCACCAAGTGTGATTCTGATCACTGCGTCTATGTCAAGCGTGATGAAAACGACATGATGTTTGTCGTGATCTACGTCGACGATCTTATCATCGCGTGCTGCAACTACAAGTTGATGACAGCAACCAAGCGTGCGTTGAGTGAACGATTCGAGATGACCGATCTGGGTAAACTCAAGTTCTCCCTTGGAATGGAAATCACGCAAGACTTGGTGTCCAGTGAAGTGTCGATGCGACAGACCAAATTTCTACAGTCCATTCTAGCCAAGTTTGGTATGGAAGACAGCAAGCCAGTGAAGACACTGCAAGATCCAGGACTCGAGCTGACTAAGAGTATGTGCGAAGGTGATTGCAAGCACGAAGACACGATGAAGAAAGTGTATCGAAGTGCTGTTGGGGGATTAATGTATCTCATGGTGGCAACACGTCCGGACCTCGCAGCTTCAGTGGGGGCGCTGAGTCAGTTCGCTTCCGATCCGTGCCCAACACATTGGCAAGCCCTCAAGCGTGTGCTTCGTTATATCCAAGCCACACCGACCCACGGGATTAAGTTCTCCAGACTCGGTAACAGTGAACTGTGCGGTTACTCAGATGCGGATTGGGCTGGCAACATCGAGTCTCGACGAAGTACCAGTGGATACGCGTTCATGTTGAACGGTACATCAGCTGGCGAAGCAAGAAACAGCGATCCGTGGCGCTATTTTCGACTGAAGCAGAGTACATGGCATTGTCTGAAGCGACGCAAGAAGCACCACGGCTCAAGACTTTTCTGTGTGAACTCGGTGAAAATGCAAAAGGCGAACCAGTCAAAATCTATGAAGATAACCAAGGTTCGATCGCGTTGACCAAGAATCCAGAGTTCCCCAAGCGGACCAAACACATCGATATCCGTTATCACTTCGTGCGTGAGAAGGTGGAAGACGGTCAAGTGGTATTGGAATACTGTCCGAGACAAGATATGCTCGCAGACATCATGACGAAGCCAATTGCGTCTGTGCAGTTCGACTCATTACGAACCAAGCTCGGTATTCAAGTCAAAATCAAGCCGAGTGGGAGTTTTGTCAAGACGTCTTGCTCTGCGACTAATTGACACCGGTAATACCAACCATCATTCAGGGTACCACAATCATCCCTCTGTTTACGCTCCATGTTTACGGGGAGGTACGACAGGTAGGACACGATTGTGGGTGCAGAATCTGGTTCTAGTTGAGCCAGATGTCCACGTGTCATCATCTGATTGGCTAGTGACACGTGGTGATTTACATGTCTATACGGTCACAATGCGTTTCTTTGTGACTGAATGTATGCTCAAAGGCTTAGATGTAGCAAGTAGTTCTTGCGAACAAAGGATCTAATAAATCACTTTGCATTTTGCAACCAACACCACAAGCTGCTGTTTTTCACGGACTGGGGCGGCTACGAAATAAAGAGTTGACCACCCGTGTATGTTTCAAAAACACCCGTGGGAGGTAAACCACTAGCCGCCAGATAGTGTAAAACCACCCGTCATATAGCGAGCCAGCACTTGCCGGTTAACGAATCAACATCCACGACGGCATTGGTACGCTCATGCACCGGGCCAGCGGCATCGAGTCCATTGGTATGAAGGGCTGTCCCAAGATCCACGACATAGCTGATGTGGCTGTGGCATCCAGCAGCAACGAGTCACTCCGTTCTCTCGCTGCTGGCGGCGCCTGCGCAGTCTCAACGTCTCTCTACAGGCCCTGGCTGACCACTGCGAGCACCTGGAGTCATTTGACATTGCGCGCAGCAACCCCATCGGCATGGGGCGGGGTGGCAGCGTCACGGACCAAGGACTGCAGTACACCTCTGGTCGAAGTGCCGCAAATTGCAGCGCCTGGTGCTGCGTGGCCACGGCCGTCTATCGCTGTCGGTGCTAGCCTCGCCCTCTGTCCACTGCGCACAGCTACGGATGCTGGACATCAGCGGCTGCCGAGGCTTTGTGGAGAACCCAGCGCTGCTCTGCGCCGAGCTCAGCCGCATGGCCTTTCTCCAGCAAGTCAGCGTCGCGTTCTGCCGCGACTTGCAGCGCGAGAGCATCGTGCGGTGCGGTCTCTGGTGGGTGCTAATTATTTTCTGTTCTTTTTAGCCTGTTTTCCTGTTGCGGCCTCTCAGACCCTTAATGCCTGTCTCTAGTACTGAAAACGTGTCTAATTATGTAGCCCTAACCTGACCTAAATTACGAACAATCACATGAAATATCTAAAACGCGTTGGCGTATGAGAAAAAACGTTGGCGTACGGCTCGACCGTGGGCGTAAGGGAAAAACGTTGGCGTATGAGCCAAAAGAAATTTGAATGGATTTTTAAGACGCGACGGCTCATAAGCTCGTTTGAATACACGTCACTCAGTCGACTGACTCTTCATTTTGATCCAAGCCTCGATGTCCACCCCGCCTCTGCCACTCCCTCCACGAGGATACGTGGTCGTTGACCTTGACCTCTCACCTGAGACCTTAGAAGCAATGTTAAAGCAAGCGCGCAAACGGGCGTACATCCCGGTCTTTCTCACTGTAGGCGGAGCAACGGATCCGTTTAGACTGCAGTCGCGCGTCGCACTGAAGACTCAACAATCCAAGGCGAAGTCCAAGCGCCCGGAAAAGGAAACCGCCGCATTCAGCGAGGTCGAGACTGCACTGAGGTTGCACACTGTCTATATGACCGTTGGACCCCGGACGTCTTTTCGTTCCTGAAGTCCAAGCCTGGTGAGCCCATGCAAGATCGCACAAGGATTATATCGATGACAATATTAGTGTAGCCGCAACGATTGACCCCAGATGTATCCCAGCCTCAGCCACCATCGCGTTGGAACCAGGAACGACACTCCGAGTTTACTCGGGTGCTTCGCGGATCGGATTGAGAGCGCAGCTAAGATCGTGACCATCCCTTCTGGCTTTCGATGATATTCCGTGGCGATTTGATCCATAGCAGAGTGGGATTTGACGATGACGAGGTCAGCCATCGCCTCCACTGCTATCTCACCGTTGGAGACAAGGAGTGGGAACCAGACGTGGTCCAAGAGGTCAAGGGCGCCGGCATACTTTTGCCAATACTGTGGTATTGGTGGCGAAGATTCGGCAAAGATGCGCAGTCACCGCCACATCTGCGCCAAAAACCCAAAAGGCTCGTCGAACAAGATAAAACGACGCAAGCGTGAGCAGGGCAAATATACTTGCGATTTATACCCTGAAATGGTGTACGACACGGCTGGTGGCCTTATATGCGAACGGTTCACAAAAGACAGAAGTAGAACCTTACCAACTTGAAGTTGCCTTACATTCTGATAATGAAAAATGTTCTGATACGGCAAATCAAACCAATGTTGAGAGCTCACGCAAATATGAATTGTGTTTCTGGGATTAAGCTATATGTTGCTCTCTTTTTCCTACGTCTCGACCATCAGTTTATCTGCACAGGCTTCCGAGGGTATGTTTTTCAGTACATGCGATACCAACCGAACGCTATCCTGTAACGTTGACACCTATATCACGGGCCTGATGTACGGTGTGGGTAAGTTATCAAGCTTCATAATCTCGCATACCGCCTTGATCGAACCTAGCAGACCACACGTAAACACCGTCGGACAATCGCACTCCAACGACAACTCTAACAAAATTGCTAGACCCTGCAGTGTCGTTTGCCGAAACCTCAAAATCGTCTAGTATACGCCATTGCAACGATGAAAAACCGAGCAGATTTTGGACATCAAAATACCCTTCTTTACTGCCAGTGATCCGCTTCGATTGTGTGGCTGGCCAGGAGCTCGACGAATTGGCACCCGATTTAGCGCTGCGATAATATCCAGCAAACCAGGCAACGATAACGTAGCGAGCGCGTGCGAACACACCCACCCAGATTGACGCGAGACTCGCAGGTGCATTTCAAAAAGGCGCGAATCAATTGGATATCTTCAATTGCCCATGCAGGTGCTAAACCCGAAGCGGTTTGTGATAGCGTGGCGACCGATCGTGACTTTGCGCATTAAAAGAAACTTAAAGTGGAGTTCAGAAGCCGTAATGCCATCAGGGACTCGGCCTTCCAGTGAATGCGTGAAGCGTTTTGCACGTCGTCTACAGGCGCTGCAAGCACGTTTGTGCCGTCAGCTAAGTGGCGACTTGAGCTGAACAAAATCGCCGCTAAACGCCTCCACCGGGTTATTCCTCGATGCACGTGCCGAAATTTTCGTTTTGAGCTCGTTAGTCGCTGGGCCTTGAAGAGCATTTCTGGCGGAACTGGACCAGCACAAAAATGAAACACTTGATCAGGGCATAGGTCTTCACTGTCGGACCTGAGAGAATCCCATTCATGACTCCTCCAGTGGGAGCTCGTGTACTGGGTGCATATGTTCGCTTTACGACACTGTGATGAGATTCGATCCATTGTTGATTAGGAATGACACCAAATACACCTGCTCCGTTGATGTGCCAGCGATCCCATCTGCTCACCAAAAACATATTCCGGAACCGATCAGCGTATGCGCGTTCGCCTTCTTGAATCCAGTGACTGATTACGATCTCGCTTATCTTTATAAACTGAGCAAGGGGTCGGTCCGATCGCAAAAGAACCAATTAAGGCTTGACCATTTCTTCGTACAATTCGAGCGCACTGAGCAACACTTTCTTGGCTCTGTACTGACGAACCAAGTGAGGCCAACAAGCAAGAAGCTTGACTTTTGGCCATACTTGCAAAAACGCTGATGCAATGGCTTCAGAGTGATCTGAACTGCCGAATGCGACTTCAACTTCAACATCGAAAACGTCATGAGCTCGACTGCGCTTCAAATATCCTCACGTTGGCGACGGCAGACTCAGATCGGACGAACATGTAAGCCCATGGGACGAATCGATGTACAAATGCCTGGCGAGACCAGACCACTGCCTCCGTACCACAGTCGACAACAGTCCAGCCTCCAAAGTGGAGCTTGTAGGTGCTGTCTGTAGCGCATACCGGCTCAGACGGCTGATCTCGCTCGCTCTGACTTAGCGACATTTCCGAAAAGGCGACGCGAGGATACAACCACGTCAAATGTAGTGCCATCGTTGGATCCACCGCCAGGAATCACGAAGGAGCAAAGAATAATGAGCTCGTCCATGCGGCTGTCGGTGGCGTCGGTCACTTCTGTGAAGCGCTCTTGAGTTGTACACATGCGCGATGTTGCCCACGGTTGAATGTGGCATGATCCTTGAGATCCCAACCGCCTGGCGAATTGCGAAAGAGATACGCTTTCGATTTTAGAGCTGTCTCGCGGACGGAATGATCGATTGCGTATCCGCATCGGACGAGTACATTTCAAACAGCAAACGCCGGAGTCGTTTGCCCCCCACCCCGTTCGCCGATGAGCATCGACTCAAAGCAAAGAATAAACGCCCCACCTCGGTTCGTCGGTCGGTACATTCGTGTTGCTTCCACTGTACGCGAGGTGGTACGTGATTTCAGAGGGATTGAGTGACGCCCCAACAACAAAACTTAAAATCCGGAGACGATGTCCGCACTTTAAATGAGAGTGACACAGATAAACTCTTGTGTTTCGGCGTTTGGATTCATTTCGCGTCTCGTACCCATAGACAAGTGACTGAACGTGTCCAGCGCCGGCTTGGCCTCTTCAAATGTATCGAAGGACCGGATAAGCGTATAGCGCCTATAACGCCGTATGATCTGCTCTTTGCCATGTTCTTTGTCCGGTTCGTCTTCTGGTCCATCAATATTCTCAGACAGATCGCTACCGAAGTCGTATTCGGAGTCACTCCCGCTATCACCTCCGTGTGGCTCGTTGGACGACGATTCCCAGTCGCTCTGCCGCTCATCCTCGTCGCTCATTCGCCAGCTAGGCAGAGTTCACTTCTTCAGGCGCCTTGATCTTTAAAAGTGAGTCAAACTACCTCTCGTACCAATGCACTGCTCTTCAGAACTCAGTGAGGAGGCCAAGTTTCTTATCCAGGTAGAGACGACCTCGACATATGGATAAGAATATATTTTCTGCATCGTGCGTCCCAGTCTTATCTCTTATTGTAACTCCGCCTAAATAGAGTTTGAACCCACCCATATACGGCTACATTTCTGACTTCAACACGCAGATTTACAAAACAGGGTGGGTACTCTTATTCCAACAGGTATCCCATGGTTCACTTGTCTTCGTGCACACCATATATTCATTACTGGACTCCTGCCAGCACGGAACAGGAATGCAGTATGCGCAACAGATTCGTTGTAGTTGTGAGTGTGGAACAGGTCGTGTAGTAGAAAAAAACAGATATTAATTATTACGCGTCTCTGGCAGCCGACTGCTCACAGCTCAAGTGCGTGCAGATGGACGGACAAACGCTGACTCCAGCCGCCGTAGACTCTTGAGTGTTCTAGTGCTTTATTTGTGTTGTAGACTAAACAATACGCAATAGGTTAGTTTGAGTTCTTGTCTCAAGAAAGCCACAGCTTGCGTTCACATACATATACGCAATCCAATAAGTACGGACGTTCTTTATGGAAATCGTCAAATATCTCAGATCGGGTCTGGGCCAAGAAAGCGCAGAGCTGTTTTGGTGCAAGGTCAAACACGACGTTCAGAGACGTGTTGCTTATGTGGCAGCTGACGTATTGCTTCACGCAGATCCCAGAGGCCAGGGTCTCCATCGAAATAGTCGCTCACCACACCACTTCTGTGTTTGCTCAAAACGCCATTGTGACCTTAAGTGCGTGTTAGTGATGACCAAGGCCATGAATGACAAAAAGACAACGCAGCTCGTGACTCTCGTGCACATGAAGCATAAACAGTTTGAGCAGACCCTACAGGCGAATGCGATCGTCGACAGTCCAAATGCTATCCGATTTACCAAAATCCAGCAGTCTACAACATAATACAGACAAGCCAGGTGCTTTAAATATACTTGGAAACGATGTCTTTTCCTTCGTCAACATTCCTGATTATTCGGCTCTTGGACGTCGACTTCGGGTCAAGCGCAGCATGAAGCAGCATCAGGCTGATCGATAATGGAGCCTCTGTACCTAGTCAATGCTCCTTCAAACAGCAGCGACAGCCCAAACAGCATCAAGAGCGGGCGAAAGCCGATTGCCGTGCCAGCCCAAATCGAAAGCCACACGTACACGCTCTGTCTCGTGGGTGACTCCAAGGGCTTTGCACATTGCCACGACGAGAATGTGCGCAAGATTCCAATCCAACTGGACTCCAAGCTCGTACAGGTAGCTTACAGTACAGACTGGATCTGTCTGTTGTCCGAAAGCGGTCGAGCATATTCCAGTGGAGACAATACTTACGGCCAGCTGGGCCAGCCTCACACACAGTACGTGATCTCGCCCAAGCCTCTCGCGTTCTCGGTGGACAAGAAGATCGTGCGAATTTCCTGCGGGAGCTCTCACGGAGGCTTTCTACTCGAAAACGGATCGCTCTTCATGTTTGTAAGCGGAGCCTACGGCCGTTTGGGCACTGGCAATGAGCGTGCACTCTCGACGCCGACACCCGTTCGCATGACATGGCAGACTTTAATCCAAGAACAGACTAAGAGCCACTCGAAGAACTCGAGTACTCCCTCTACGGCTTGCAAGTCGAGTTCAGTGTAATCAGCCGCGATTGCGATGGATCAAAGTCAAGACGAAGACGTCTTGTTCACTGACATCAACTGTGGAGATTGTCACACACTGCTCTTGGGCTCGAGACCTTCAGTATCAGCCTCTGGTCGTAAGCCAGTACTTAAGAACAGCATCATCACATTCGGAGATAGCATGAACGGCCGACTGGGACTTGGTGATGAGCACGATCAGTGGACGGGGGCTCTCGTGAGCTCGTCCAAGTTCGGACGCTACCAAATAGCGGCGTTGCCGTCCATGGTTGCCATATGTGCCGGCATTCGCAGGCAATACGCTTGCGCGCTCACCTCGTTTCATTCCCTCACGCGCTCAACACGACGATCTCAACATGTGCTTTTTAGCCAATATCGTGTAATATTTTAAGGCCAACTATGTGGTGTTAAATAAAACGACGAGTGGCATCCAATTATTTAACGGGTGCTATTTCATCCAACCCACGGGCGGTGAAAACCTGTACTCAACAGCTACGTGTTCATTATCAACATAATCCCGATCTACGTGCTGGTCATGATCATCGACGGCTGCTACACGCCACGTCTGTACGTTGCGTACTCGACGTTCTACACGATAGGCAGCCTCATGGCAATGTAGGTGCCCTTTGTGGGCTTCAACGTGATCAAGCAGGCCGAGTGTGCCGGCTCGCACGGCGTCTTCGTGCTGCGGCAAGTGTATAGCCTCGTGATCTGGCTGCGCCTGTACATCTAGGCAGCGTTCCGCCGCCACGCGATCTTTGGTGCCGGTGACTCGTGGCCGGCATCCTTCTGATCTTGCATCTCATGGGCAAGATGCAGTGGACTAGCCTCAGTCTCACGCTGCTGAACCGACCAACTCCAGCAAGTACATTCCGATCATCGCCTCGATCAGCGAGCACAACAGGAGGAGAGACTCACGGGTGCGTTCGTGCCGTTCGCACCCGTGGGTCTCTACTAATGTTTACAAACCTCACGGACGGCGGCATCTTTGTGATCCTCTACAGCACGGTGTCATGGTACTTTGAAGGTGATGTGATGCGTCTCATGCTCACGCTTGCACCCATTGCCTGTATTCTCGGTGCCATCGGTGTCTCGACCACGCTGCGCAAGTTCATGGGCATTCTGACTCGTCTGTCAATGTACATCGTGCACAAGAACGACGTGAACCCGCCATCGGATGGACCACAAATAAAATGCAACACATTTTCGCCTTAAGAAATACTGAAGATCAAAGCCTTTTCACCGCGGGCTCATTGGATTTTACAAAACAGGATATACAAAAAATCTCAACTCAAAACACGGTGCCCAGTCTGCAGCCTCCTACAACATTTTTGAGAGGTGCCGCATCTTTCCGAATATTTTGGTACCTTTATAGCCGAACATGCATGACGACTCCCCCCATGAAAGGCTAATAGTGTTTCATTACTCTTGGGCAGCAGGTTCAACACGCTCACCAGATTTCTCTCGTCTGCGCACACGATCGAGCTCGGTACTCCCTCTGACACTAATGAATGCGCCGGTTTGTTATCCTACCAGCGCACATACTTCATCTCCGGCACGGAAGAGAAGTGGCAATTGTTGACGTTCCACGAGGCACTGAGCTGGGTCGGTTTTTACGGTTTTGAATCACCGACAATGCGTCTTCAAGACGATTGGCAACGGTAGTTCTAGTACTGTAGAAATAAATGCTGAGAAACTATAGGTCAAGTGTCACTGATGTATAAAAACGATTAGTGACTAGTCTCTTTCATCTAGCTTTTGGCTCGGACCGAATAATTTCTTCAAATTGCGTTTGGGTCTGACTTCTCGTCTATGTCACATCCTTCAGATGCCGACCTCGAGCCTACTGGATAAACATTTCAGGACATAGATAAGTAATTTCGATGATACAATATAGTCGAACACTTTGGTTACACAAAATATTCGCTCTCCTGATGTAGTAAGCGGTTTCGACGCAGCACATCAAGAGCAGCTTCATGCCCCACTTGGCCGAGGCTTGTCTTTCAAATAGAATTTAAGCTTCTTGAACATGGAGCGGGATGGTAGCATAGCGTTTCTCCAAAACATCGAAAAAATGTTAGATTTTCCAAGTTCTAACTGTGGAGGCGCGCGAATCATTATTTCTGCTAAAATGCAGCTTACTTGAGATGTGCATGAATCGAACCCTTGCCATTAATTGGCCCGCGAGGAACTAACCCCTTCTTTAACAGTCTTCCAATGGCTGGCAATTTTCTCCTTGTTGGCTCAAATGAATTAAGCGATCAGAAGTCGAAGTTGTTGAGAAAGCTCACGTGGAAGTGTAATAGACCTAGCGATAGCCGATCACCGACGGAGCTTCGGTGTGGCGTCATTAGTCGCAAGTCACAGCACCAGTGCGGTGCGACTTGATGGAGACACATGAAAAAGCTGACGAGCAACAGCAACGTAAGCGGAGCGAGTGACTCGCGCAACAAAGAAGAACGAGCAACAACAAGAGCAACAACAGAAAAAAGGGTGGCCTCAACGGCTACCTATTGCGTAACGAGAGGCTCAGGTGAACTCTAGAGGACTACGAGAACGGAAGAGCCAACAGAGTGGGTGAGGAGCTTGGCAGGTAGCTGGAGAGCAGCTAGCCTGACGCTAGAGGGCGGAGAACCACCAAGAGCGGCAGGAGGCGGCCAACCACTTGAGAATTTACCTCGCAGGCGGAGAAGTCGTGAGTAAAGTGCGAATGAATGAGTGATTGAGTATGAGAATGATTCGTGTAACAAGTCCTGGGCCATGTGCGGCCCAGGCAAGTGCGTGAGCCGCGATTAAGCAGCTTGCCAGGTTGTGGACCTCCGTGTGCGTCGGGTTGCTGGCAGGCCACCAGAAGGTCAGCGAGCGGTGTGGACAAGGGTGAGCGTTTCGTGCCGACCCCGGGACCGAGAGTGAGATGGTCCGATCTGCGGCCACATGGTCGCCATGCGGTGGCACGCTGGCGACCACCGCCGCAGGCAACTGAGAGGGCAGGGCGTCCGAAGCTGAATAGACAGCTATGCCGTGCAGCACAGCGAGGTAGTAAGAGCTGGCAAGCCGGCGGCCGAACCCTGCGTGACTGGCATGTGTGCGTGTGGAGTGGCATGAGTGTAACCCAGCGCACCGCAATCTGATACTAATTATGTCTGATGTCGTAGAGTGACAGCCTGAGAGGCTTGATAATTGTGTGATCAGCTCTCCTTGTCGGTGGACGGTAGTGGACAGTGATTTGAGCAGTACAAGTGTGAACCAACAACTACCTGGTGCTCGAACTTAAATACGACCAGCGCAGCAGCGGAGCGCGGGTCGACGGTAGCAGAGACCGCCCGCGAACCTATCACTGAAGCAATGATCGCTCATTTTGAAGGATCGAGTATGTTTCTTGTCTGGCTTTCGACTTGAACGATGGATGCTTTTAATTCCGCCGGTGATGGTACACAAGATGAAACGTGACACGATCTTATAAATGCTCATCAAATTCTCAATTGTAGCAGTAGCAATCTCGCTCCACAATTCCACCGGCACGGATCAGACAAATATTCGTATTGGTGAATCAGCACCCTTCAACGCGTTTGCAGATGGACCATCGTAACCAGAATAGAGACCAGGGTAATCACTGTGCGTTGTTCGACGAAGAGCGGCTGGAGAAGCAACCATATATTCATCGAAATCTGGATTTAACGCGTTAGACTGTTCACGCGTTGACATTTCCTTTATGCTATCCGTTCTTATCCTGCCAGCGGCAATTGTTTCTTCACCCCTGACGAGCTGCAAGAAATCGTCATAAAATCGTACATCTGCTTCTGTTGTATCCCCACGATTATCTGAATCGAGTCGTACAGCTGGATACAATTTCTTTCCCGCGGAAGAATTTTTCACAAGTCGCCCTATGATTGGCTGAAAATCATGGCTGTTTGCTCGACTGCTGGCAGATTTCTTTTTGCTGCTTCGCCATCCTCATGAGCACTCGATAATCGATCGCGGCAACATGGAGGACACTGACGAGCTCAATGATGCAACTACCACCACATCGGCTGATGGCGGCGCGTCAATCTCCATCGCATCAGCCGGTCCTGTTCTCGCGGCTCGAGGCGAGTTTGTGTGTCGTTTCAAGGAGTGCAGGCGAACAGAGAAGCCGGACGACGACGCTAGCAATCTCCTTCGATGTGCCATGACAGCATGCGACCACGTCATTCACCAAGTTTGTTTGGTGTGCATGCTCGCTGGCTTTTGGGGAGAGGCAAGACGAGTCGACAGTATGGAAGGCACTGTTTTAGCGCTGCCAAAAAACAAGCACGAGCTGCAGCTACGGCAGCCGCAGTCTCGTCCAGCAAAAGCGTGGGCGTTGGGACCACGATGGACCGACGCCTGATGTGAGCTCGATTGCCTGTCCACTCGATTGGCTGAAAACGGGGAAGAACTGCAAGCGCTACACCGGCGGCAAGGGGCAGCTTAGAGAGCCCAAGGCTGTGATTGTCAGTGAGATATTGCGGCTCATCGCTGAGAACGGCATCAAGACTGTGCGATTGGCTAAGGATGTAATCTCAAAGATCCAAGCTCTCGGACAGTCGTTTAAATCGGCCAGCGACTGGCTAGCAGGCACAGGAGCCGGCGTCGAAGACGAGAAATCGCTACGCGATTGCATTATGATGCGATGTCCCTACTTCTACGAAATTTTGCCGATCATGGACGAGAAAGCGTCTACGCGGGCACTACTGACAAACAAAGACGCACGTTTTGCATACCAAGGGTAGCCAACCAGACGCTGACGGCTGTTCGAGGCCAACAATGTGCTGCAGCCATACCGCCACCGACGATTCGGCCAGTCGCTGCGATTCAACCAGCCGAGGGCCTAAGTGCGTCAGGCTCCGTGGTCACCCACCATGAAGTTATCGACTCCGGAGACGACGACGAGTTAGTGACTATTATTTCTGACGATGACTTTGCGAACGCGAGTGATTCGTCCGATGGCGAGGCGTCAGCTTCTCAGGCTCAAGAAGTACGACGCTCACCGGCTTCAAAAGCAACACGGTGTAACCGCTCCAGTACAGTGCCTCTGTTTGTAGTTCGAGCACTACGCAAGAAGAAGGATGACCCCACTTGCCCCCTCCAGTCTTACATGGATATGAAAAGAAGCAACTTCACGAAGGCCGAGGCTTTAAACGACATAAGCTGGAGTCCCGCGAGAAAGAGATCATTTTGCTGCGGCGCCATCTGCAGTTCAAACGCTTGGAGATACAAGCGAATGTGAAGGAGTCTGAGCTACGCCAAGCAGAGACGATAGAGCGCACAAAGCGCCACAGATACGAAGCTGACCAAGTGCGAGTCAACGCAAGTGTGACTCTTTTACGCGAGCGAGCCAAGCTACTTCAAGACGGTGTACCACAAGCAGATATCGATCTGCTACTTCCACTAACCGCGCAGCTCCAGTAAAAACGCTAGGAGTTGCCTGCGTCGCTCTCCGCCACCAGCCTCCGAAGGAACCCCGACATTCAGCTCGTCCTCTTCGTCAAGCGCCTCGACTTGCATTTCACTTTCCCATGCTCTCGGAACTGGCTCGCCAATCAACAAGTTCTGTAGAATGCACGCACACAAAAACAGCTCAATAATTCGGCGCATGGCATGTTCGTCCTTCAGAGCAACGCGTATTTCTTTAAAGAACTGGAAACGCGCCTTCACCAAGCCGATGGAGTGCTCGGATTTGATGCGTGCCTTTGCCATGTGTGTGTTGAAATAGGACTTCCCCCGCGAGAGCTCGGCTCGTGGTAGTTGCTTGAATGCGGGTATCATGACGTGTGACGCCTGGAAGGCAGAGTCTCCTAAGAGATACTTGCTCGGGCAGAAGTGTGACAGGGGATCACGAGCCAAAGATGAGTTGGACCACACTCGGTTATCGTGAACCGACCCAGGCCATCCAGTAATTACATCACGAATCTGCGCTACGTCGTCGCATGTAATGAGCGCATGAATTGCGTACGATCGTAGTAGTCTTCTCCATTGAGCTGCGGCTTGGTCGCTAGGGGGAGGAGTATATCATCCGTCGCACCCACACAATTAGGGAACCGATACCTCTGGTGGAAGCGCTGGGCAATCTCCCGCCTCTCATGGCGGTCTCGCCATGTGAGCACTGAGTCCTGCAACTGAGCAGGGCCTGCACCGTATAATTGTTCGTAGATGAGGCCGAAGAATGCACCTATTTTGGAGGACGTATTGCCGTTGCCGCTGCTTCCGAGATACTTTAGCAGCACCAAGAGATGAAGCTCAGGGCCTCCGCGAAATGTGCGGTGCGTAGCGCTCTGGAAGGCTTCACCATCCTTGATTAGATCGAGAAGACGGTAGAACACGGATCGCTTGTCGCAGAAGTATTCCAAGAACTCGGTCTCGGTGAAGAACACTAAATCTTCCAACATGAGTTGCCAGCGAGGCCTTCGCTTGGGTAGGTCTTCGAACGTGCGACGTATCGAGTCGCTCGCACTTGGGAGCCCTGAACAGCCATGTACTCGTCGATTTCGTCTTCAAAGTCGTCTTCATCGTCGTAAAGTGCGCGCAGCATTGCATGGTGCTGACGTGTGGTGGGCTCTCGCTCTAGCTTCGCGATCTTTTTCGCTCTCGTCGAACTCCTTGGCATGGTGCTGAGTTACCAAATAGAAAAGTAGAGAATAGCAGCCGCCAGCAAGATGGGGAGGACAAACTGTAATGTTGACCTGGTTTAGAGTTCTAGAACAACATCATCAGCACTCACTCAATCTTCGCAACCCGCTGTTTACTACTTCCAGAAGCGTTTGCATCATCGCTGAGACCAGTCCATGCACATAGAATTTTCTAGAAGTAGTTACAGCAGATCTGTCTTTGTATTTCGTATTTTGCTCAATAAAGCACACTCCGTGCTTTACATTTGGTAGCACTTGTTGGTCCAACGACCGTCAGTCCCCATCCCCACAGTGAACCACTCTGAGTCGACCAAGTCAAGCCCCGCTTCTCGCCGAATTTTGACCATTCCGAAGTTCGCAGAACCATTTTTGACTAATCATCGACGACCTCGACCACGGCTCAAGATAATCCAGTTATGGCGCTGCTTGAGGGTCTCACGCGCTCCATCCATGAGCTCACCAGTAGTGTCTTCATGAGCTATGTTCCATGGTGGCCGAGCAGATGAAGCACCAGCACAGCAACCGAGAATTCAAGGTGGAAGGCGCGTCTGTGCCTACGTTCCACGGTCGCCCAAATGAGAGCGTGGACGAATTCATCTTCGAGGCCAAGCTATTTATGAATGGCAAGAACATCGACTGCACGCGACCGGAGAATCAGGGTCGCGTGGTTGCCATGCTGGTCAGCAACCTTCGCCCAGGCGCCGCCTCTTGGTACCACAGCCGCATCATGGTGGAGCACAATCCCATCTCTACGATAGACGAGTTTGATCAAGCCCTAAACGACGAGTTCATTCCCCCGGATCAGCAACAGCGCTTGCGTGCATGCCGGCAGACTGGTCACGTTGACGATTACGTGGCTCGCTTCCGTAAGATCATTGCCCAAGTACGTGAAATGACACAGCTAGACGAAGTTGAACGCTTCGTGGAAGGTCTCAAGCCAGAAACACGCAAGGAGATCAACTATCTGCGTTGTGCTACTAAATCTCAGCGAAGTTATTGCGGCAACCCAGGCATACGAGCGGGCTCACTTTGGTACCCCATACCCTAAACGTCGCCCACGTCTGAGTCGAGAATCAGATCCTGAAAAAATTAATATTTCTCAGGTTGGCTTGACAAGGCCAAATAAAGAGATGTGCCGCCAGCAGAACCCCTGTTACTACTACCGCAAGCCAGACCATAGAATTGCTGATTGTTCCAAGCGTCCTCAAGAAACCCAGGGAAACGCCGGTGCTCGACAGACGTAAAAGGAGTGTCCGTCGAGCCAGATTCTAGAAAATCTCCACGCGCTTCTCCGCGCGATCCTCCCTCCGTTCATTTTGATATGGAGGATTCGCCTGCCAATTCAGGCACGCTGGTCAGTCATTCTGTGTGCGCTTTGGAGATTGATTTAAGTTAAGTTGATGCCTCTGAAGATTCGCTCTTATTTGTGGACGCTGTTATTGAAGACAAGAAGTTGAAGTTGCTTGTGGATTCTGGAGCAACACACTCTATTGTGAAACCAGGATTGCTTTCTGCACCATCGAGTGCTGAGTTCATTGACGTTACCGCCAAAAGTTTTGAAGGAAGAAAGCAGACTCAGTCGTGTCGCCTGTTTTCAGTGAATGTGACCGTGAATGGTCAAGCGAATCCGATTCAGGTTGTGGAATGGCCTTTGGCCCAAGATTTTGATGGCATTCTCGGTCAGTCAAGCCAGTCACTCCTGTTATTACCTGGCGTTTGCACCTGATAACCTTTCCAGCCAATCATTGTACTGATGTTGTGGCTGATCCTGCACCAGAGGTTGAGTGGATCGATCTCGTGGAGTTCAAGCGCAATCTGGATACCGGTGTCTACAGTGAGGTTTATCATCTAGATGTGGTTTTTTGGAATAGAAGACTCTGAGCCTCCGTGATGATATTGAAGCGCTCATACAAAACTTCAGCGATTGCCTGCGCGAAGACCCCAGATGGACTGCCACCTGAGCGGGACGTTGAGCACTCGCAAAAAGTGAAGTCCGAAGCAAAACCCTCCTCCCGTGCTCCCTTCCGGCATTCCCACGTAGAACATCAGGCACTAATAGATTGAACGCAGTTCATCGCCGTGGATATCGATCATTTTCGCTGTGCCAAAACGTGACCCAGTTACGGGTGAGTTGCCGTCCAAGATTCAGTGAGTCCGCAATGGTGACCCGACCAAGCCAGTTCGGTGGGTTATTGAATATCGCTATGTGAATTCCTGTGCTGGTGTTCCTCGGGTCCCGATACCTCGGATTGATGAGATTTTTGATTGTCTCGCTGGCGCTGTAATTTTTACTGTGATTGATTTGGCTTCTGGATACCACCAGATGCGAATGGCAGTATCGTCGCGACAGTATATTGCCTTTCGAGCGGGTTGTGATATCTATCAGTGGCGAGTTGCACCCATGGGTCTGGCAGGGATGCCTAGCACGTGGTCTCGACTGATGCGAACGATATTTGAAACCGAAGAGCTTAATTGCTTTGTGGTAGTGTATCTTGACGACATCTGTATTTTCTCCAAGTCAATAAGTGAGCACATGACGCATTTGCGCCGGGTATTCCAGACTCTAAGCGAAGAGAAGCTCTATGCACGGCCAAGCAAATGCCACTTTGCCCGCAGCAGTATTCGTTTTCTAGGTCATGTGGCCAGTGCTGATGGCATCCGTGTTGATCCAGACAAGACCGCAGCCCTCGCTAATTGGCCTACGCCCGTTAACGCAAATGATGTGAAACGATTCCTTGGCCTCGCTGTATATTATCGCCGTTTTGTGCGCGACTTCGCCGTCCTTGTCTTACCCCTGTCGCAGTTGGTCCGTGGGCAACAGGTTTGACAATGGACAGACAGAGAAGAGCATGCCTTCACGGAAATCAAAGCGCGACTGATTTCACCCCCAGTTCTACGACTCCCGGACCTCTCCCTGCCTTTTATGGTGACGACTGATGCCTCTAAGTACTGTGTTGGTGGCGTTCTGAGCCACGTTGTTGATGGATTTGATCATCTTATCAGCTTTTACAGCCGCAAGCTTTCCGAGACTGAATACAAATGGCCTCCTCATGAACAAGGACTTTATGCGATCAAGCAGTGTCTTGGTCGTTGGAGATGTTATCCACTCGGTTCGAAGCTTGTAGTCTTTATCGACAACTCAGCTTGCCGGTGGCTTTTAAATCATCCCAATTTATCAGCGAAGATGACACGTTGGTTAGAGTTCTTTGGTGAATTTGATTTTGAGTTACGACATAGGAAGGGTGTGACTAATGTGGTGGCTGACGCACTTTCGCGCCCTCCTGTCTGCTCTACAGCCGTCGGTTCGTTTACGTTTCACAACCGATTTTCATCTCGATGGGCAAACCGTTGGTTGTTGGCTCAGCTTCCTTTGGGCCGATTGTGGCTCGTGCCCCAAGACTAGTGCTGCCGACGGTGGCGTCGTCGTTTTTGAATGTGGAGGAGGATTTAAACTTTGCTCGTGACATTAAGCAGGCGTATGCGAAGGATGTGGACTGTTACAAGGTCATGCAAGCTCTAGCTCGTGGAGAAGAAGCCGTTCAAGGCTTGTATGAAGTGGTTAATGGGTTAATGTTGTGAAATCGTCGACGCCATTCGAGTTCTTCGCGTTCCCCAAGTTGATGCGATTCTTCTACGCATTCTCCACGATTTTCACGATGCATCTATTGTGGCCCATCCGGGCATTCAGCGTACGTTTACTGCAATTCGGTGGTACTTCTGGCGGCCAGGAATGTGCTCGCATGTCGCTCAGTACAATCAGACTTGTGAAGCATGCGTGAGAAACAAGAGCGGTTCTCGTCGTCGAAATGGTTTTCTGCAGTCACTTCCAGTACCAGAACATTGCTGGCAGCACGTGACCATGGATTTTCTAACGGCTCTTCCCACCAGCAATGGATTTGATGCGATTTATGTGGTTGTTTGCCGTCTCTCTAATCGACCATGCTATATTCCAACTACTAAGACTGTAGATGCAAAAGGAACTGCTCGACCCCTATTTAAGTCTATTTCAGACCTCGTAATTTTGGTAAACTATTCAAAAAATTGAATTTAGGCGGGAAGCGATCTGTTGGTAATGAGGCAATAAATCTTCTTGTTCGGCAGCAAGTCACAACATTTCAATCGAATTACTAGATCAAACGTTATTTACTCATCCAAATCGAGGTGCACGTCGTCGGCTACAGCGAGGTACTTGTCCTCTACTTTCACGCAATGGTCGACGTAGTTCTGCCATGCGGCCTCGTCAAACGCATCGAGTGCCTTGTGGGAAATCTGCTCGACCTCTGCCAGCTAGAAGTTGGTGTTGTGCTTGGCGACGTACCGCTTTACGTGCCCCCACACCAGCTCAATCGGGTTAAGCTCGGGGTGGCCGACTGGGAGCAGCAGGACCTCGCAGTTGAACTCGCGGGCAGCGACGGACACCTCGTACTCTGGCGTTGGCTTGCTTTGCTTGCACAGTTGCCCGAGCTCGGGGTCATGTACTCGTCCACTGTTCTCTTGTCACCATCCACCACACCATGAGCAACAAGCCATTCAGCAAGTTGAAGTTTGCGGAAGGTCGACTTTGCGGTCGACAGGACGCGGTAGGTTGCGGCGAGTGTTAGCCTTCGCTTTCCCCTCAAAGTACGTCTTGCAGTAATTGATTGCCATTGCCGTATCACGCGAGATGATCGGCGCTTGCGCTTCGACGCCGCCGAACCACCCGACATCTCAGCCATTGTCTCACTGCCGTATCGTCGGCCCCACTCGCTCGATTTTAGTGCGTCGACTCGAATATGTTTCAGCTTTTCAGCGAATCAGCTCTTTTTAACTCATTCTCTGTATTTCGACCAATCGAAGTGATTTCCTGAGCTGACTTGATTTCAGTAAAACCTGGGTGGCTTCTTATCTGAACAGACTTTAATTTTACATGTAAGATGCCCTGACATTGACACATCGACAACCTCAACGAGCACCTCATGTGTCTCCATAAAATTGTCTTGATTGATTTTCTCTGCAAACTCAAGCCAAACAACAAGAGTGTATCTATTGTGCCCCTTTTATATCATGCCTCGGTATTTGGTCTACAGGCACTACGATAGCAAGTAATTGTGACCGGAACTTACAGCATCGGAGTCTGATTCAGTTTGTAGAAATCCTCGATTTGCTGCTCATTCTTCTCTACTCGTTTCTCGAGATAGTCCACAGCCATCGGATACGCCGAACGGCTGACGATAATGAGCAACCCCACAATCTGGAGACATACAGTGACCATCGAAATACGGTTTTGGCCGGCAGTGGGAGAACCATCGGCCGTCTTCACCTCGATCAAGAAAAACGCCAAAATCAGAACCGCGACCTTTACGATGGAAGCGCACGTATCTGTCTTCTGTCCCAACGATTCCAGATGCGGAGACTCCACTTCCAGATACAGCGTGAACAGCAGTTGAGCCACCAGCGAGACGCTAACTTGCACGTAAGCTGAAGCGCCCACGTAGCCTACGACCATTCCAGATACAAGAGACAACGCCATCTTAGCTGCAAAGAAGTATCGGCTCTGGAACTTGTAATCACCATACAGCACGCCGTAACGCTGGCAGACACGCTTTTGCGCGTGCGTCTCCTCGCCTACATCAGCAAGCTCTTCTTCGTGGCGCTTGACAACGAAGTAGCCGTACACGATAATACCGATGGCAATGAAGAAAAGCGACACGAACGCAAGGACGCACTTCCAGTTGCCGCCATCATGGAGGCTGAACGAATGATAAATCTCGTAGGTGGCCGTCACCCCGATGGTGTTCTGGGCCAAGATGACGACCATAAGCAGTACGCCAATCGTACGATCGGCAAACTTCTGGTAGAACTCGTCACGAGGCATGACAAATCCAGAAACCAGATACGCGACTCCAAAAAGTAAGACGATGGCCACCAAGATTGCGCCGACTCCAGCAAGTGTCACTACGAAGAGCCAATTTTCATCCACACGGAGCGTTCGAGAGTAACTGGCAACTGCCGAGTCGGGTGTCGTGAGCTCAGCCAGCCGACGAGAAGAGTCAGTGGATGTATCTAGTTTGCCAAACGGTAGAAACACGAATGCAGCTGGTGCCATTTGCTTACCATAAATTGATAGCACGGCAGACTTGGCATCGAGGTTCACTTCGTTCATGAATACGCTGAACCGGCAGAGGTCGATCGTGGCCATGATCGTGCTGGCACACGCGACAGAAGAAGCACCTGAAGTGGTTGTTCCCGCTCCGCCTGCCAATCCAGCTGAAGCTCCTGCTCCACTAGCTAATGTTCCTGCCATCGCAGCAATAGCACTAAGCACAACTGTAACCACAGCAATCGTTTCAGCAACTGGGGCAATCACCGAGCCAGCACTAGACGTAGCGTCCTCTGTAATAATTCCAAAAGCTTCATCTTGCTCACGCGCAAGCTTCGCGGCTTCATCCGCTGACAGCGATGACACCAAGTCAGCTGCACAGTCACACGTATCAAACGAAGCTTCCGACGAAAATGCGCATTGCTGTGTCGAGTCAATCGTCGTATTTCCCAAAAACGAAGCTGCAGCACTAGTGCGGGTCGATAGATGCGTCTTCATGGCCGATGTCATGAAGTCAGTCAACTGGACACTAGCGTACACTGATGATGAGATACCGTTGTCTCCACCGTACACC